>JAGFPH010001975.1:68245-103151 GCA_018207615.1 Philaenus spumarius
AAATTTAAAAAAGAAATATGCCTACCTATTCGTTTAACAGCTGATTTCATCCATCATCTGTAATACTTACACAAACCCAGTGTAGATTATTTGGGGTTATGTTTAGGTAATCCTAGATAAGTAGGCCTTAATTTTGTTTGTAAATAGTTTGTTTTTTAAATTGTGTATTTCTAATGTTATCTAATTAATCAACCTATGATTTTCACGGGGGTTTACTAGTGCATCAATAATATTAAAGATCAGAGAATACTGAAGTTTGTATTAATATTGACACAGACTCTTACATTTCCTTCCGTCGTTTAGTATTGAAACGGGAAACGTACTATTTTAATAATATATTATTTGTTTGTAAAATATGTGATTTTGTATAAAAAGCAATATCAAAAGAATGTCAACAGGTCGACAGAAGGATGATTGGGAATGGAATTTCATTCATGGTAGAAATTTCAAGAATTCTACTCAAGAAGCCGAACGTTCCAGTTTGTTCTCAACAAGTATTTCCGCTTTTGTTTGTGACGTTAAGTTAACCGACTGTGGTATGTGTTTAAGTACTTATTTATAATTTTGTGTACATATTATACAATTTATATTTCTTTTAAAAATGGAACGTGATACAAAACCCTTTAAAATTAGCAATTTATTTTATCGTTCAATGTTTTCATTTCGGAAAACTATATTTCGTAATTACTATAATTATTTACTAGTTCAATTTAAATAGGATAATGGAAAGATTTTGCCAAAACATTAATTTATCAAACGTAATTTATAAGCATCCAAAGTTTATTGTTCGGCAAATTTTAAATTAAATACAAAATTAAATTAAATTATCAACATTTAACACCTTATTCCTTAAGAAGTATAAAATTGTCAATCTAACAACTAACATGAATAGCAATGTAGTATTATTTAATATATTAACTTACTCTAGGATAAATTGAAATAGTGTTATTAACGTAGCTTTCCGACAAACAAACACTATAATAACACAATAAACTGTAAACTATTTAAAACATACTTGTACGTTTATGTAAAGTGTTTATTATTTGTTTACATTTTATTTGATTAAAACTATGGATGGAAATAACGAATTAATAATTTTACATGATACAAAAATCTGCATGTATTATGGCTACGATGTATTTTAGTGGTTAATGTTATCAAGTTTAGAAGAAACATAGTCCTTTAGTATAAAACATAATTAAAACTGTGAATCAATATTGTATTGCATTCAATGGCTCTGCTAATATAATTCTAAGGAAAGCATCTACTTAAAGTTAAACACAAACTACAAAACACACCAACATTCAAAACATTCTCAACTCTTTCATAATGTTGTTTGTTTAATGTAAAGTATGTTTCCTATTTAATGTATGTAATCTTAAGAGAGTTATTTTTCAATTTCTCAAACAGTCTACTTTGTCTTTTTAACCATTTTGATTGTAATATCAATTATTATATCATTTATAAGTATTACACTTATTTAGTAAATTAAATTTATGAAGACATTAGCTGCGTCTATTAATTTAGTTAATCACAATTTCAGTTTGAATTTAGCTTTTAATAAAAGTTATATATAAACATTGAGGTAAAAGAAATTTATTGACAATTGCATGATGAAATTAGACACACCATTAAATTAACATATCAAAACCTAATATTATATAAAAAACATCACAGCTTCCTTGCTTTGTATCCATTGTAAAATACTATAAATAAATAGTTATTTAAATCTGTTGTTGTAAAGTAATTAATTGCATGTCTTGCGTATGATAATATTTAAAACAAATTTAAATATCTTTATTAACTTCATAAATTAATATTGTACCTATAAACAGTACGAGAATAATATATTTGTATTTATTATTTAGTTTTTCTTCTGTAAGGTGGTATGTGGTACATTTTATATTATATGTACAGAATTATATTTGTGGTTCAGATAAAGTAGTGACTACTTTAATATTGATATTACTGATGGGTAAGAAAACACAACGATTGTATGATTATAATTGAATATTTAAATAGCAATAAACTGTACTTATATCCAGGACTGTGGTAATCTTGCCAACAAGTTGCATTTTAGATTATTATCCTTTTAATATAAAAATTCATACATAAGACATAATATAAGAGTACAAAGTGCAATTCAGCGTTAGATTATATCAATCTTAGAAACATAAAATCAAGCCAGTTTAATTATGTGACGCGGACTAGGCACTCATGTTTTCGTTGATTTTTATTATCATTTTAATTTTAAACCAACCCAAACATAACTAAGCAAAACCATGTATTACTTTTGTGATGCCCTACAAAATGTGGGATAACATTATACACTATAAGTAAATAGGTATGTGGGACTAATATGTTCACATCATAGTACACGATTATATTCAAATCATAATAAACTTAAAAAATCTTATTAATTTTGAGTTTTTTAAATAAATAACTTCAAGAGTCAGATAGTAAATCCAAAACGTGTTCCAATTCATTAAATAAAAAGTATGTTTGAGTTACAAATTGTAATGTACCTAACAATAATATAATTTATAACGAAGAACATAAAAATCTTTATGTTTTTGGTATATGCATAGATAGGAAACCAAGATTTAAGTTTATTATTCTATTTTCTTGTAAAATCAGCTATAGTTATTTAAGTTAATAACTATTAAAGTAGCAACAATTATACAAATTATGATACATAATAATGTGTACATAAATATTTCTCATATACAATAATACGCTTACCTATAACACAACTTTTTGTTTCATAATGATGCGCAGTTTATTAACAAAATATATATTTAGAATTAATAAGCTCGAATCTCATATACTAACCAAACTACGGCTTTTATATATATATTTACAACTTATTAAATAGTTAAACTAAACATTAAATCGTTTCTACAATCTAGATATACTGCTTATGTGTAATGCAGGAACATTTCACTTCCTGTTGATTCGACAACATTGATGTCATAAGCAATGGATGGTATTACTGATGGGTCCAGGAGGGATACATAAGGCATTATATGTAACATGTATAGTTCTTAGTGCTATATTACATAAATATTATGTACAAAAGTAATTTACATTAAGTATTTGTTTTAACCCTCCAGTACACGCGTGACCATCTGTAACACCAGTACACGCATGTGGACTGAATCCGCTAGCTGTTTTTTACAGTATAAACATTTTATTGGCCTTGTAAATTCTGTGAATGTTACTTTTAAGTATTTTCTTTTTTTTTGCAGATAATTTATTAGCAAAATATATTTTAAAAAGTTTAAATTAAACACTTTTATTGTATAAACACACATTAATTATTCATAACGATAATACAAGTTGTATAACCAAAGTACAACCAACTTACGTTTTTTGTATTTACTCATTTTGCTTGTATATATTTTTAATGATTTCTTACAAAAAAAAAATATTACAAGTAAAACAATTAAATTATTAACAAGTTGTTTTTTGTTTTAATTACAACTACAGTAATAACAAATAAATTGAGAAGTATAAATGTAAAATTTAGACAAACATATACAATACAAATTTGAGACAGTTTATTCGAAAAATTGTTCTTCAACATTGTCAAATACTACTCTTTCATTACACTCTCCGCAGACGTATGCTGCCACGTGATCCAAACATACATACTTGACGCAACCCCTACACTTAAATCTAGTGGGTATATTCTTTTTGCGGCCACACAAGGAACACCTTCCTCTTGTTTCTCCTTGATTCTGTTGTGCCCCTGCTATTTCTGGAAGATTTTGTAGTTGCCCCAGAAGTTCACACAAACGAATATTGATCGATTCTGGTAAACGGTATTGTTTGAGCCCTTACACGTTAGTAGCCATCTAGAAGTTATGTAGCAATTGTTTTCAAAAAGTCCCTTCTCTCTAATGTCAAACCTGAGTTGCTTTTGTAGATGATGTATGCGTGTATACCTGCTATATTTAAAAATGAGAAAACTACCACTGTCCATCTACGTGTTATTCTAGAGCAGCTATACGCACACTTAATTTCGTCCACTACGTCTACTCCAGACTTCGTACAGTTGTAAGCCAAGATGATCTGAGGTTTGTCCATTTAGCTGTTTTCAACATGAACTACAGTGCCGTCTTCAGGATCTATTGTTGACAATGTTAACACTATTTTGTTCTTTTTGGGTTTGTAAGAAACCAAAGTCATGTTGTCTTTATAGACAGAAATAGTTGATCCTACTGGTCTGTTTTTTGGACATTTCATGAAAGGAGGGATTCCTTGTCTTACTTTGTTAACAGTACCTACAAGTGCTAACTAAGGTATTGAGCTAAGCATAAAGAAACAAATCAATTGTAGCACGTAGATGTTCCTACCAATGTTTGAAAATGGAACGACAAACCGTTTGACAATACTGTGGGAGTCGTTTTCTGACCGATAGGGACCTTCAGGCTGTGTCCTACAGTAAATTTCAACATTTTTAGACTAGAACATTTTAGAGTCTGCCAGTGAAAATATTTGTATGCCGCATTTAACTGTTTTTTTCCTGAATATATTGGCGGAATGAACATCTTCCTAGTAACGTATCTAACATCTCATCAATGGGTACATTGATTGAGAGGTTGCAATGTTTTTTGCAACTAGAATTAAACTGTTCAATTAACATCCTCACAGCAGCTAACTTGTCAGTAATTTTTCGTTCTCACCTTGTGGTCAAATCATCAAATCTTAGGCACTTTAGCAGAAAACGAAATCTATTTATCCCCATGGTTAAACGAAATAACTCAATTCCGGTCTCATCATTTCTCCAAAGGTCTTCGAGGTTAGTGTGTGAAACCTTCACTACACCTCCCATGAAAAGTAAACCAAAACATGCTTTCAGTTCTATAAAAAATTTTTTCTGCTGCATCTCTCTCCCTTATGTATTTGTGTTGTACTGATCTAATGTACATATTAGTAAATAACACAATTTCTTCTATCAATGTATCGGGGGAAAATAGATAAATTGCTTTTAATGGAGAGTCAGCATTTTTTACATCATTTCTAACGCCAGTCAATGTGCGTATAATGTCACAATGACGCCGTCTCACTGCTCTATTATTCTCTGGAAATATCCGCCATTTTGTTCCGTCATTTGCTACATAAAGTTCATTACCTGAATGATAAGTATGCTGTGGAGTTCTTTCGAGGTCTCGAAACGGATCATCTTTCTCTTCAGCATCTTCCCCATCTGACTGTTCGGAGTCTGTGTCATGGTTGCTTTCGTTGACAATGTCTTCTTCGCTGTTGTCAGAAGCATCAAGCTCGAATTCTATCGTACGCCGAACCTCTCCTCACACTGCACATCCATCATTCTGAAAAAAAATATATATCTTCTAAGTTCGTAATAAGGTAACAATTTTGAAACATACCTGTCATACACTAAATGTAGTCCCTTTGAATGATACTAAAGAACTACTGATAAGTCGTTTAGTTAATTGAAAATTAGTGTATTTTGGAACAAATAGCTTAGATTATGACAAAAACCTTGTATAAATGTTTAATAATGTTTTAAATAAATCAATAATAATATAAATCCTTAGAGAAGAAACTAAACGAAAAACTTACCTTCAGATAGATGTAATTTTCAACACAGTTCATTCACGCCTGCGGGCCAGCAGTCCTCAGTTAAATGTAACGAATTATCGCCTGCGGACCAGCAGGGCCACCAAAACATCGCCAAACTCTTCGGGAAGGTAGTAGGGGAAGGTACTGTGATGCACAGTCCTTTGGCGGCGTTTTTTTGTTTCTTACTAACAAAAATAACAAGTTGCGGATTTTTAGTCTTCGACGCGTGTACTGGAGGGTTACATAATATTATATTTATTATTAATATAATATTAATAGTGTAATAACATAATATTCTTCTACCTGCAAAGTGTTTTGTTAGGACGGTAATCGAGAATGTAATGCCATTATTTCAGCCAATGCCTTGTAATACAAAATATCTGTTATATGTAATATGATGTCTTAGCAAAGTTCATAAAGATATATTTTACATGCAGTCCTAAAATTTCAATTCAGTAAAAACCACATATTTTATAGTCTCGGTATTTGTTTCACTCTATAATATAATCATTTTCAAACAAACATATTATCTTGACTTTAAAAATAATAAATATATTTTTCAAATATGTAAATTAAATTTATAGCTAAACGTTTTGTAGACATTAATTGAAACAAATATTGACAGGTTTGGAAACTAGTTAACAGTTTACCTCAACTGTAGTATATACTAGACTTTTCAAATAAACAGCCAATTTAATGTTCTAACATTTGTTAAATTTGACTTTAGGCTTGTAGGTAAAATATTATAATTTATTATGAAGTTTGTTCTGCAAGCTGCTTTGTTTAAAATGTATGTACATAAATAGAATATTTTACAAGCATATGTAAAAAGTTGTCTTGCACAATAAGACACATCATGAAGCAAACTACCTTGTATAATAAAATAATATATTGCTCAGGCAATAAATATAGAATCAATGTATTTATGAAACCTATAGTAGTAGCTGTTAAACATAGAAAAACTCAAAGTAACTCAATTGGATGAACTAGTTAAATATAAATTTCTTCCTTCTATAGTGAAACATCAGTTTTAAGCTGGCTGCGTTTATAAATTAAAAGTTTACTTATAATATACAAATTACGACAGTATATACAATTTAATTGCAGTTTTGTTTCTTTGATTTAGAGACATTTAGTTATTTAAATCTAGATAAACAATTACAAAAACTACGTAGTTTTCTACTACTTCAAGTAAATAAATCTGTTTCCAATAATTAATTTCTACAAATTAATAAAATACATTTGGTTTTCCATATACTATAATCAATAGCTTTTTTATGAACTTTTTGAAAACTTTATACTATGTACTTAACGAATATCTTAACATAAGCTGAGAAATACATGTTAAAAATTGTACAGCAATACGGGATTTTCAAAAATAGAACCTAAAATGTTGAATATTACGAGGCTTGGTTTAAGTAACTAAATTTACGTAGTATAAAAAATATCACCCGTTACAGTCACATCACACATCTGAGCTTTTAAAATATCATCTCCAACAGTACCACCAAGGCTTACGCCTTTCATTCATCTCCAACCCATTGTCAGTATCAACACAGTCACTAACACTATCGTCGAAAGAGTTCGCTAGTTTCTGCATTTCCATTAACCCCTATGAGGTGTCGTAGTCCAGTCTGCGTATAACTGCGAAATGAGTCATTTGAAAAGTGTTACTCTTTTTACACCCTCTCTCTAGAGCACCAGTCATAATGTATCCCATGTTGAAGTCGGACATGGATACGTTCGATGTCAAACAAAGCTAGAACATACATTATGATATATTACAACCAGTTTTTAAGAGCATTAAACTTTATTATTATTTTGAAATGTAATTAATAATTACTGAAAATATACAAGGTGATTGATATAAAGTGTGCCAGCTTTTTTTCTTGAAATCTATAAGAAGTATTAAAAAAAGTTAAATAGTAACTCCCCTGGACTTTTAGTTCTGTTAAATTTGGTGACTTTGAAATTTGTATCTTAACCGCCATTTTTCCTGTATGAAACTTCGAATTTCTAATGGAACACCGTATATTTTATGATGATTTTTGATTTACAAGTTGTTTTAAGACTTTTTTGTTCTTGGTGTCTTTTTATACGACTATTAAAAGTTAGAGGGATATAAAGTTTTTTAAACACCATATTTGAGCGGATGATATTTTGGTATGGAACACTAATAAACACTCTTAAGCACTAATAAAGCAATTTTTAGACAAATAAATAACTTTTTAAAATCAACAAATATGGAGTTTGTTAATTTTTTAAACCATTTATAGTTATTTAATATTTAAAAATATTTTATAATTGTCTTAATAGCTCTTACAGATTTCAAGAGAAATAGCTGGCACACTTTATATCAATCACCCTGTATAGTGAGTCTATTGACACCGGACTGTCACAGTTTTAACCACCAAAACATTTGCCTAGGTCTTCTCTATACTATGCTGCCTCATCTTTATTTGCCTGGCATAACGTAAAGAAAAATAAGCAATACATACATTTTATGTACGGTGATGTTTATCAAAACTTATTTAGAAAGTGATAAAACACACAAACCCAACCCAAATTAGATGAAATACTATAAATTGCAGTATTACTTTTAAAAGTAAATATTTTTTGGCAATTTACTTTCATAGGTTTGAAATAACAGCGAATTGTATAGACAGATTATATGTAAAATTGGAACTTAAAATTCACGTATATTTACTGTACCTTAAAAAATTTAACTAGTCTATATTTGTTCTCAGTTCTTGATAAATTTGACAGAAACTCCAAACAATAAAATCTAACTAGCATGCATTTCATAAAATACACAGTCAACTTTGGAAGAAAGCCAAGGAGCTGCTAAAGGCGCCACTGTTACAGGCGCCTTGATGATGGGGTACCTTAAAGTCCGGGTCGATCGACATCTTCTTAAAAGATCCCACTACAAAGACATTGCCAGTCCCAGAGTCAACAAGTTTCGCTTTAGTTGAATACCTGCAGCAACAGATAGACTCATAATAGATTACAACAAAACAACTAAACTGTTTAATATTACACTAATTTAACTCTCAGGATTTTCGTTTTAGGTATACAATAGAAAAAATAAAAAAATAAAAACTAAATTTAAATTATTTGAGTTTCTTCCTATTAACAACCTTTCCAAGAAAGTATTTATTATATTATACTATAATACTATATTGAAGTTATTTTCAATAGTCTATTTTCTATAGAGCAATAACAATTTTTATACATGTTTACTATGAAATTGTTTGATAAATTACTAATCACCATTATAATATTTTCTATGTGTGTGTTTCTCTTTTTTTTCCAAATAATGTTTAGGCAATATATATTTGTTCATTATTCAGCTGCTTTTTGTAGAACAACAAATTGCCTAATTAATTATAATTTCCTCATTAATAAATCTAGTATGTAAAGTGTACAACAGTACTCCATTATTGTAAATAATTATATTAATGAAAATCTATCTACATTCAAAGAATTGTGATACATATTTATTGTTTTGTTTTCACTCAAATTGAGTTCTACACAGAACCTTCATCCAATAATATTAGTCTTACAATAAATAACAGACAAATTTAGATAAACAATCTATTTCAGTTATGTTGAATTGAACAATAGAACATAATTTCAAATATGTTAAAGAAATAATATTCTTATTAATTACTACATTTGAGAGGTAAAATTTAACAGTTATAAAATTAAAACTAATAAAACCCAAAATGTTACGCTTTTTTTCTACATTTCTTTTGATCATAAGTTCAATAAATTCCAATTTTTTTATAATATAAACACATATAAAAACTCAAAATATATAACATTTTAAAACATAAACATGGCAAAAAATATCAAATTTAATGTTAACTTCAAATTATCACGATCTAGATCTTAAAAGAAACACACATATTTTTGATACCCAACAAGCTATTGTACAATTTCGATCAGCCCCGGGCATTCTCTTTACTGCTATATTTCGTAGTCAGTATTAATAGATGAATAAAATAGTGGCACTTAATTGGTATATATAAGTTAGTATTATAATCTTCCATGCTTTCATTGTAATTATAACAATTTTTATTAAATCATTACTATCTTGCGACTACAGTCCAAAACTTAATTTAGACCAAGAAAAATAATAAATATAATAAAAGAACTTGCAGCCATTAACATTAAATGCACTACAAATAAATCGCAACTTTCTATGTCAACAAACTTTTTTGATATTGTAAAATAGTAAAACAATAACTAACAATTTAAAATCAGTAAATTTAAGAAGTTTTTTATAGTAATGATTTTATTTCCAATTAAATAATAGTCAAGTTACGTTTTTGGTTGGAAAAAATTAAGGCAAAGCTTTAAATGGTTTTAATGTGTGTAATTTACATCTAGTAAGAAATATGTAAGTTTGCGAATATTTTTTAAGTCAACTTTAAGCGGCAATTTTTACAAATAAGTTTTCTGACTGTTATTAGTTTATTAAAAAAACCTTTATTAAATTTGATTTAAAAAACTTTCCACTTTATCCAAAAACCAATTATTATATAAAATGCAGAGCATTAACTTCTTTCTGCATCGAATTACTACCAAAACATAAAAATTCAATCAAGCTTTAAATATCCAAAATGGGTGGTCAATTACATCGCATCGTTATACACAGATTGCAAAGACCAGCCATTATAAGATGAAATATGCTTCGAAAGGAGTTTCGACAAAAAAGGATTCAACCTAGCAACTATTCCTCTAACTGACTTAGCAGCTCGGCTATATTTTATGGGTAAGTACCTCCAAATTTAGATGTAGAATAGCTGAAATGCAGACCAGAAAAGGGTTGGAAAACATCAAGTCAATATGAATAAAGATGTGGTATCCCGAAAAATCCTTAATATGTTTTCTTGTGTGAAAAAGTCTGTAGAGTTTTTTGTAGTTGCAAGAAGCGGTATGAAGTGCATCAACATTTGTCTCAAATGCAAAGGTCAATCATGCAACAATTCACGAGATCCAGAAGATGAGAGTATGGGTATTATTGACCGAGCGAAGCGAGGTCTCCGTTTTAGCTCGACCATTCGGCATTTCGTCTGCCTGTCTGTCTCACGATTGCCAAACGCCTTGACCGATTGTCATGATTTTGTGCATGAATGTTCATTATTCCTAGGCGGAGCCAAGTATATATTATGGTTTTTCCATTTTGTATTTGTAACCCCTTAAATAAAATTAAAATGGCGGCCGGACCGTTTCTCTCAGTGTAAGCTTTTTTCCAAAGCTAGTTTGTGGCTTAACCGCAAGTCGAATTGAAAAACTAATAACATTTAGCGGGTAGCAAATTTGATGTTCTACAAAATTGTTTTCTGGATTTTGTTTTCCGTATCTCTAACTGTAAGCTAAAAAAATGGCCGCAAACTTCAATTTGTTAAAAATCGTCCAAGTTTTTTTAATTTTAACCATGTTTTTATACGTTTATTCATTAAATATCTTCATAAAACCTTATAACTTTATGGAGAGGGAGAGAGAGAGCTACATGCTGTCTTGCTTCTTGCTCTTTCCTGCGCTACGTCAGTGTGGCCGCTGTGACTGTGAGTGAGTTGTTGTTACTTCCTTACTAGCACACTATTTTTAACCTAAGCTCAAAACCACATTAATTTGTTATTTCAACGAGCGAGGTCTACAGTTCACAGCTACTAGTGAAGACTATATTTATTTAGGACTTGGATTACTTGGCTGCTCTTGAGACAAAAGACGATACAATTTAATCACATGAACATTCTCCAAAGAATCAACCTCATTTTGGTCACTAACCCCAAAACATGCAATTAATCAATTATTTGTAACTATTTAACCACAATAGTTTTTTTTTTTACTCAGGTACTCATTTTATTTCATTAGGTACAAAAAGTAATAAAAATTACATTTGTTTAGTACAAGAATTGTGTTTGTTTGTAATTAAATATTGTATATATATATTTTTTAATTATATTTATTATAACTGTACAAACTTAAATATTCGTTTAGAATCTTTTTTTTTTAAATATTTACAAAAGGGCACTGAATTTACGTTTAACAACTATATTTGTAAATACATATTTTTTTAATACGTTTATTTTAATTAAATTTAAATGTTATTTCGAATTAATATGTTTATTACACAGATTGCATAGTGATTTGTTTGTTTTATTCTCAGTATCTGCAATATTACACTAAAAGCGTAGACCATTATTGAAAAAAGTAGGCAATAGGTAAATGCACTCAACTAATTTAAAAAATGAGGTAGTCGTTTGAAAGCTACTTAAACTATCTACAACTATTATTGTATACATTTTTGCGATATAACTGGTCTTAAGGAATTGGTGATTAAAGAACAAAGTTTAAAAAATGGAAAAATACAAAATGTTTAACATTAATGACAATTTGACCAACCCTTTTGGATAAACTCCTTGATTTAAATTTTATGATTGGCTACTCATTTAACGCTCTTGATTTCAGCTAATTATTAGTTTTTCGATAAATTGGATGGTTTTAAAGTTATTTCTAACAAACTAAAATAATATTAAAAAGTACTGAAAATTTATGTTTTTTTTTAAGTATCGCCCGAAATTCACCACATAAAGAAATTAGCTCTAACGTATATATTCTTCTTAGGGCCTAATAAAGGTAAAATACATAGATTCAAATAATTTCCAGCTTTACCTCGATTTTTCAAACCACGGCCCTCTTCTGATCTAATTGTATTGGCCTAAAATAATCCTAATACAAAATGTAGTTGATATTAGCGAAGAAGTTCAGAATTTAAAATAACTTTAAAACAGTAAACTATTTACCTTACCTTCGTGTTCCTGCCACTTCGACCACTTTACAGCGACTTCTGCACCACCAGAACGGTGCTACTGTCCAGTATGAAGACGCTGCACTTCTGGCCCATCCTTCTTCAGGATATAACAATACCTGGAACAAAATAAGACAGTATTAGTCCATTTCTGTACACATTTATAAAGCTTAATGGCAATAAAAAGAGTATGCGTTCAAGATTACAGCTGAAAGAAGATTACAGTTTAAAGGGTTGAATGCAAGGCAAAGGAAAAAATAACATTCGTGTTGAGGAAAAAAGAGTTTGAGAGGAAACCATAGTGAGATTTGCAGATCTTAACATAAGCATGAGATATAGATGAAATAAAAAATAACAGTTGAGGTTATTATGGAAAAGAAAGAAATGAGGAGTTTTGGGTTGAAATTGTTCACAAAGTATAAACCTACATAGGCAATTAAATAAGTAAATAAAACAAGACAAAGTAGTGAAGAGTACAAGGAAACCTTCAATATTGTAAACATCATAATTAAAATGAAAAGAATTGATAATTTTAAGAAACACACAGATAGAAAAGTTAGAGTTCGTGAATAGTCAGAATAAAAATTTAAACTTGAATAATGTAGTTTTGAAGATCTACTGAATAACGAGACTATTATAATTTTAAATTGAAACCTTCGTATTGTGCAGTTGAAGCATATATATAACGACCAACGTTTTTGATGAAGTTGAATAAGACATATAAATTAAGAGAAAAAAATTGGCTTTATGTGACGAAGTTATAATTTCACAAAAGTAAAGTATGAGGAAAATCCATAAGACAATCTTTAAATGATAAGAATTGTATTCCTTTTAACGGGATTGAGTTGACACATTTTCAAAGGATAAGCAAATGATAGATAATCACATCTTTTAACTGCATTAGCATAATCTACCTTAAAAGAAATAATTTAACCCTGGATGAAAAGGTACTGGTAGTATGCAGGCTTATTTATACTTAGTAAATGCACAAATGTTCATGTTGCCGTAAACAATGCAAAACCCATTTAAATTCAAATTTGACCTACACATATAAGTTAAAGATTTAAACTATTTTTAATACACTTTATTAGTGAGAATATGTGACACTGGAAAACTTTAATTAGTAAATCAGATCTTAAGAGAAAGGAATTGTGACAAGAAGAAAAGAAAGAGATGAATAAAACATACTAGTATATATTTGTTTTTTGTGTTAGGCCTAATGATACATTTTTCATTGCATACTATAGGAATATATAAAGATTACTGGGATTATAGGTGGGATCAGGGTATCTAGTTCAGGAACTTACTCGAAATAATGGTAAGAGTTATAACTTTGTTAGACGCGAAATCGGTGAAATCAAGAACCTCAGCTGTATTCTTTTAGTTAATAGTAGGGAGTGTCTTGGATACAAGCTGACACCGATAAACTAATCGTTAAAAAAAGTATAATAATTAATAAATTTAAAAAAACATTGAATAGCAAACATTCAGTATCCAATATTTTATATCAGGAACAACAAACTTGATATCTTAGCAAAATATTTTTGGAATTGAAGACGTTTGAACTTAATCTGTTTCTAACCAATAACTGTACTAAACAATATATTCTGTTGTACTTGGTACGCCTGAACTATATTTTAAATATAAAGGTTTTACGTTTAAATTGTGTGGTTGCCAACCACAAAACCCAGATGCAGTTTGGCATCAAAATTATTTCAGCTACAACGGACTCGAGATACCATCCCGTAAATTATAAACCCCATTTAGAATTATTTTCGTAAATCAGGGTTTTTACAATATACAAAATATCAATTTTATATTTCATTTACGATTGTTGTGTTTTACCAAGGTCCAGAACATTATCTTCGATTTTCTAAAGAAAATAAGTGAACTATTTGAACACCAAGGGAAACATAATTAATGTTTGTAATTTATTAAATTGTTGTATTGTAATAATTTAGTTATTAAAAACCAGAAAACTCTTTTGAAAAAATAGTAAATAATAATGTTAGTCTTATATTTGCATTAACATAAAAATCACTATTCTTTATTCAAAAGTTAATTGCATTTCTTTATTAGCAATAATAAATTACAAGTATGCCTAGATGTTCTTCATGAAACGACTAAGTCAAATGTATATTAATTTAAATTATGTCAATTCAGAAAGGTTATTAAGTTCGATAGAATAATTAGTCTGAAACTAGTTTAGTAGTGTTTGTGTTACAGTTATTTAAATGAAATAACAAACAAAAGCCAAATAAAAATAACTTAAAAAAATTAAAACGTTATTTTGATTTTTAAATCAAAATAATATAATCAATTACAATATACTTTATCTTGTAGTTAACTCTTAACCTATGTCAAATCAATTTAAAACATTAAAATAAAGCACAAAATAAGGTTTTTTCGGCAAAATATTTAAATGCTGTATACCTATAAATATTAATTATTTGAGGTGTTTACGTTCTAGTTTACAGTTTTTCATAGATTGCTTTTCATTTATTTATTCTTAGAACTTCAGTATATCAATTAAGAGCTTTAAATCCTCTGTAGTTACATCTAATTTTATGCTTGATACTTACTAAAATAAATTATTATTTATTTAAGATAATTTATATTTTTCATTAAAAATAAATATTTTAATCTGTTTGACATTAATTTTGTATTTGAAATAAATATATTTTAGTATAGCCAATTATTTGTTCAGTTCAATCAATGCGAAGGCCCAATTACTATAAGAATTTCTTACACACATAGATGGTTCTTGAATTTGAAACTCGTTTTAGAAAATATGTAAGATACTTAAATTACATGAAAAAAGATATCATGTATTTCTTATTATATATAGCAAAAATAAAAATTACTTGTTTTAATATATACAAGTTTAGTTTATTATGGTTGTACTCATTTATTTAGACAAATAATGAAGTTGTATGTGCTGTAACTAGAATAATTATTTAGATTCTTGTTATATAGATTATAAGTTTATATTTATAGATTATTGTTCAGATAATTATTCTTGTAGGTAACATGTATTTTAACATGAATTTAACTAATATGTATCCATTGTCTGTCTTTTTCATACGACATTTAATCAAAACATTTTTTAATTTAATAATTAATATATTAGATAAAATATAAAGTTGTACATTTTTATACTAATTTAGTTCTTACTTTTTTAATTACTATATTTATTGTTATTAATATAATGCATTTTGTAAGAAAATTATTTAAACTACAAATATAATTTTTCTGACAAGGACATAAACTATAACTAATTTGTATTTAATTGCTAATTTACTATGGAACTTTAATTTTTTTTTAAATATTGTTAAATTGATAAATAATTCAAACTTAAATATCTCCAAACAACAATTAAATCGTATACAATTAGAGTTACCTTGTTTGGCCTATTATTACAAGTTAACATTTTCTTGGACGATATCCTCGGGACGGAATGACACGGAGACTGCTGCGTTGTTTGTCGCCGCTTTACAGGTAGGCAGCAGCAAGTAGTACTTGTTAGGGGCGGCGCAACTTCCGACTGCCACATGTCGACAGCAACTGACGGGAACACCGCCACCTCTAAAGTAACTGTAATCCCATTCACCCTTACATAGCCTGCGCACAATACCACTTCACATCTAAAAACATCGGCGTTATTGTTCTTAGTCAATGTAATGTTGAGTGATTTAACATATATTTTCATTGTTTTAGACTTATAACGTTTCAAACTTATTATTTTAGAATATCTTTTTTTTCTTTTTGAAAAAATTATCTGTATAGTTGAATTTATTTTCATTTTTATTTTTGACTTAAAATTTGTTGTAGTAGATGAGTAATCTCTAGAGTATATTTTAAATTTTCTTATGTTTGAGTACTACACTGTAAAACTTTTTAAATCCAATTTATTATTTAAGTGGTAGAGACATAGTTATACATATTTTTTTTCAATGGCACACTAATTATAAATACAGTTCTGTGTTAAAAAAATACACTCTAATAAATATAATATATTAAGGATTTTATAAAAATGACATATATTTCTACATTGTTTACTAATTTATTTAATGATTATATTTTGTAAATGTTTTAAATTAAAACTGTAAGGGTACAATTTATCTTTAAATATATTTTTCAGTTTCATGATTTTGGTATCCAAGTCACTTAATAAAATGAAATAAATACAGGAAATTACTATAGTATTTTACCTGATTGTTATTCCGTCTTGTGACTTCTTGAGTTGTCCTACTTACGACGCGTTTCAAGACCGTAATCTCATTATCAAGTATAAACTATATTTCATACCAACCGGCTCAATCTGTGTCGCATTATTAATTATGTGTTGTGTACTTTGTGTTACTAATATGTTTGTGTTTGTGTGTGTATATTACGACCTGAATAGTGATTAATATATTTTATACTTGATAATGAGATTATGGTCTCGAAACGCGTCCTAAGACGGACTGACAATCAGGTAAAATACTACTGTATAGTAATTTCATGCTATTATTTAATTATATTTTTCAGTTTAGTCTGTATTCATTTTCCATTGAACTGTAAACTTGTTTAAATTACAAAGTAGTCCGCAGTTTCTTAAAAACGAAAATTAAGACACTATTTACTGGTTTAAATTACATTGTATAGTTATTTATATTAAAATGTGTGACTTACATTATTAAAATTAGACAGCTAATTTTTTGCAAAGAATATTTATTTAAAATAACACAAAACAACTCAACGCCAGTCATTAACACAAATAAAGTAATTTCCAAATTAAAGAGATTGGACATGGAACAAATAATTTCGACACGCATAGACGTGATAGGATTACATTTATTTCCATTTTTAAATTCATCAAAATATATTAGTTAGTTTATAGACTCAATTTAATTATCATTCTAGCCGTATACTAAAGTGATTGAATGTAGATATTTTTGTAAATGTATTTGTAAAGTTGAAGTATGTTTATTACTTCATTTACTTGTAAAAACGTTAAAATGGTCAGACATTGAAATTCATAAAGTTCTTTTAATTTAAATTACGAGAACAAAGAAAAGGGTAAAACACTAACCTACAACACACATTTGAAGTTATATTTTCATAAAATTGTGTTTTATTATAAAAAAAGATAAGTCAAGTTATAAGTTGTTTAGTAAGTAAAACAATTTAAAGTAAATAGAATTAAATATTTTATTTGCCTTGCTTTATGGCTTTTATATTGATATAATGCAATTTTTTGGGTCTCGTACTTTGAAAAATATACAATATTATAAAATCTCTCGTTGGTTTTTTCCTGAATCTCTCGTTTGTTTATATAATCATCTTCCTGCCACTTTTTCTAGAACGGAAGACGTTTTCCGAATAAAATTTGGTTATAAAGCTTGTTACCCACACTTGTCCCAGTAAATATATTTTTATAGATTTGGGGAGACCAAGTATTAAACAAGAAATCAAATTATTACTTTGTCGTATAGGATAAAATTTAAAAGGAATATCAAAACTATACGTTTTATATTTTGTGTTATAAAGTGTTGCTAAACCCGGTATTCTACGATCTTTGTTTTCAAAACTACTACAGATAATAATAAAATATATAATATTTTATTATAATAATATTTATTTATTTATTATTATAATGACTACTACACATATAATAAAAGCATCGAATCTAGTGAGTGGACCCAACTTTGAGAAGGCTGGCTTATGATACTACATACATTGGTAAAGCGTTCGAGCGTGAATAGAATATCGCTTGTATACACTTTCGTTTAAATTTGTAGAAAGTTCCAATGTACAGTTAGTAGGTAAACAAATTTCGCCCTATTGTTTTACTGCTATCAAGTGAGTCTACTGAAAATCATGTTTTTCATATTGTTTATAAGCAAACATCTTTAACAAAATTTCTTGCCACCTACGAAGTATAATTTTGATGTTTATGAAAGATTTCCTGAAATTACAAAAGATTATCTTCAAAATTAGATAAAAGATAAGTTATATTGAAATGGACTGTATGTGTCTGTTTCGTCCTGGTATTGCGAAACCCTTAAGACACAAAAATAGTGCAGTTATAGTAACTTATGTTTTGTCTAAGCTGTATATAGGGTTCGTATTTAATGTTAACTTTGACCTTTACTGTACTTCACTTAATGATTTCATTAGTTATATATGTTCTTAAAAAATGCATTTTAGTTAAATCCAAGTGGATAAAACAAGAACTTGATTGACTTATTTAAAGTAATTATAACTTACTCTATTTAGAATCTTAGAATTTTATTGAAACACCAACTGTCACAACAGACCTATTGTAATTGACATCCAAAAAAGAATCTCAGGTAGTCACCGGTCGTTAACAATCCACCCCCAATACTTACTAGTCTATAAAACATCAGGTCTATGCCTTCTCGTTTCACTTCCGCCTTGAAAATGGACATAAATAAAATGCGCGAAAAGTCGGCTTTAGTTAACGTGCACACAATTAAGCCTACATAATAATAATTGTAAGGATTATAAAAGTGTAAGCCTTTTTGTTAAATTGTTTTATTTTGATTCATTATTGTTTATCAAAGGATGATAAAAATATTATCTTTTAATTACTTTTTATTTTACATTGATATATCAAATGATTTAGGAGTTATTAATATCATAGTGAAGAAATTGATAATCGAATATGTTTGTATACGACGAAGATGTACGGACTTTTCTAAAGTTAAAGGAATGGGCATTTATTCTTTAAATTCGTATAAATGAATATATTGTCGATAAAAGGTAGTATTTAGGTTACATTCATTTTATTACCTAAATGCTAATCTTATAACATAATACGGACTAGATTAGTTCTATATAAAAAAAAAAAACACTTTACAAGTCATTATATTATTGATTGAAGTTGTTAACCCCTAAGTAAAATCTACGTTAGGTTTAGTTTAAGTTTTACATATTATTATGATGGATGAAAACTAACTTTTATAGGAGTTGGTTTGTAGTGTTAAAAAAGGCTTCTCTAATTATCACGTTTTAGTCATTTGCTTTATGGTAACTGTTTTTACATTTCTTAAAAATTACCTATTTGTATACTATATACTATATTTTGTATACTATATTTTCTTTAATTTCATGAATTAATGGCAATTGACATTGAACATATTTATGTCAACGACAAAACATCGTGTGAAAGCCATGATTTTTATGTAAAATGATTGTATGGGCCTTTATCGTAAAAACATTAAATCGTCGTCTTTTTATTATTTTAGCAATGCGTATTCTACTGTCTAGTAGTATGTAAGTACGTAGTACTATGTAAGTATTATGCAATTATTTTGAATAGTATAACTTGTATATTATAATAAAAAATATTTCACTGTTATAATAATACAATTTGAAGGGAACCACTGTTAATATAGAATGCAATAATAATATTTCAACTAAATATTATAAAGGATTACTAGACATTTTGAATACTGCTTTAGTACCGTTATTACTAGGGAGTGTGTAAAACAGAGATAATTCATGGAACTATTCCAATTAAATAAAACATATATGAGAATAATTACGTACGAAACAAACTTCTTAAATTTTATGTAAAAAAAAGTTCTGGTATTTTTTCAAAAAGAACTAGAATTTGTTTCATTTTTATTTAGTTGTGTGTTTAAGAACATACATAATTGTTCTTAGTACTACATTTGGACATTTTCTTCTACACATTGAAAAAAGTAGGTCTAAACAATACTGTAACAAAATTGTGTTTTTAAATTCTTTGTTCTTGTTAAATTGTAGTTAACTGTTTACAAAAATGTAATGAGAGAAAATTAGAAAGTAAAGATATATTGGTTTAACTATCATCAAACATCTGGGTATCAAACGATTGGAAATAGAGCTACTGTTGTCATTATTGATAAAACAATAAAACGCAATAAATGAAACATAAAACAAAATAATTGGAAAAAGATTTTATAGCAAAGAGTCTGTTCTTGAAACAAATGTTCGTGTTAAACTAAGACTTATACGTATTATTAGTAAACGTAAATTAACTTTCAATAATATTGAAAATAATTTTTTCGGTTAGTAGGCCTATTGAAAATCTTGCGTTATTTTCCTTTAAAATGCAATGTTATTCCAAACGTAATTTTGAAAACGTAAAGAAAGGCACATTATGTCTAAGTAAAGAAATAATCAATTTGTAATAAGAAACGTAGAGTAATAAAGTTGCAAAAAATTCATTAAATTTAATATATAATTTCCTATGAACTTGTTTCCTATAATTTCCTATAATATAATTTTTTTGATTTAAAAGTAAATAGCGTTAAAAGTTTTTTTAAGGAATGTATTCCCTAATTTTCGCTTATTATATTATTTGAAATCATTATCTATTCATTTGCCCAAACACTTACCGCATAATCTGTCACTGTTTTATTAATTAAAAATATTACATAGACATTATTTTTTAAATCATTTTAATTTTGATTGGTTATGATTGCTTCGATTGTTCGATACATTTGAAATTATCTTTGTCTTCCCATAGCAATCAATAAGTAAAAGTCATCGCTGATTATACAGTGTAGTCAATGTTTTCGGAACTGAACAATGTATAGTACTTGCGTAGATGATGCTGTGAGGTTGTCATGGTTACAGTAGCACCCGAGATTAACGTAGGACATCTTTGTATATGACCGGGAGAACTTTTGGCGGTACTGAAATGGGAAAAATATAAATTTATTAATTCATTCTAATAAAGTAATACTTACAGAATTTTTACTATTGCTTTGTTTTTAACAAAAACTATTAGTCCTGAGTATTTCGTAAATAAAGTATCAGTAGTAATTAATAATTAAACTGAAATTTTAACCATGTTTGTGTGTATTAGTTTGATTTTGTTGTGTTCTCTTAGAACATACAGACATACCAATCAATTAATTAAAGACCAATATTAATAGAAGCTAATTAACTTAATTTTACTGTGGTATGTTACAAATACAAATAAAATGCTGAATTCCATTTGAATTCTTAAACAAATAAATAAATTACTAAACATTAAATCTACATAAAAAAATATAATTATAACCATTTTACCTTAGAAGGTATTAATTACAATTGCATTTTATGATTGTATGGAAATTACTTTAAATTACATAACTAAGAGACAGACACAGATGCGGATCTACATAATTTACAAAAAGTACATTTTTTGCAGGTTTGATATTTCTTCAATATCAATTTCCTTTAGGTAATTTTAGGTCAGTATATTGAATTAAACTATTTTGTTATTAGAAAATCGTAAATGGGATACATTGTTGATAAATCAAACACTTTATTTTCAAGTAATAAGCATTTAAACATGTAACGGCGTAAAACACTTTAAGTAGTACAAATAATAATTAGCAAATGCTTATAGAAAAACTGCTTTCGTCATCATTTTTCATGACACATTTTACATGTAAATCTAGTATTACATCCACCTTTAAGTTTATAAAAATAAAGTTTAATTCGATATGGGATAATTTCAAATGGAAGGTAAGTAATACATTTTTAGCTATGTGTAGATCTGCGTTTTGTTTTATTACTGCCTCCAAGTGTGTTACAGTTATGCGTATTAAACCCGTTTCTATACTTAAAAATCATCCTTATAAAATACATCTCAAAAGACATTAATATTTATTCAGTTGTAAACTGAATATATTCAAAACATTTAACTTAATAAAATTATTTTTCTAAAGAGAGTAACAATTTAAAAGCAGAAACAAAAGTGCTCTTTGGTATGATTTATTAATTTCAAAAGTAATAAAAGAGGTCATCAATCATCCTCCATTATTAAAGTAGCTTCATACAAATACTACTAAAGTCGTTTGTCATTTGTCACGTTTGTTTACTATATATGATTCTGAATTGTTTATATTAGATCTGTTTTTACTGATCTTTGACAAATTTTGTTCAGTTACAATTTAAACAGTCAAAATAAAAATAAATCAGAGTTAAATACTATTTCCCATACTATTTAGTTTTAAAACCAATTACCACAACAATTTGTCTTACTTTATTTTTATTTCATTTTCCTCATTTACTCTCTTACTACGAAAAATATGTTGTTTATTACTAGTACTTACGTCAAGTAGCAATCTTGAGTTTAGTATATTTTAATACTTTATTACAGCCGTTTCGGTATAACATATACCATCGTCAGATGAATAAACACATACACACATAACACTGACACACATTACACATAAATAAATATAACATAAAGGTTCAGGTACTGCAGTACAAGTCAAAAAATATTAAAAAACTGACTTCCTGATATGATCACATCTTGCTAGTGTGGAGGTCAACTATTCACTGTGACTATAAGGTTGGTCTTATTGACATGCTATAGCCCACAATCTTAGACATTCTTATCTAATGTAGCAAGAGTGTCATATAGGCAGTTAGAAGCAAAGTTCAATTTATGTCAATAAGACCAACCTTATAGTCACAGTGAATAGTTGACCTCGACACTAGCAAGATGTGGTCATATCACTAAGTCAGTTTTTTAATATTTTTTGACTTGTACTGCAGTACCTGAACTTTTATGTTATATTTATTTATGTGTAATGTGTGTCAGTGTTATGTGTGTATGTGTTTATTCATCTGATAATGGTATATGTTATACTGAAACAGCTGTAATAAAGTATTAAAATATACTAAACTCAAAATTGCTACTTGACGTAAGTACTAGTAATAAACATTATTACAAAACAATCAAAAGGCACTATGGAAATTATGAAAAATAAGTATTTTACTTTGAGATATTTATAACTTTAGTAATACCTTCGTTCATGTGGGAACTTTTACTCATGACAAGTAACTCACTATCGTTCTCACATACTACATAATTACTCGCTAAATAGTTTACAACCCTTGGAACCACTAACTACCGCAACAATTTTTCTTACTTAATTTTTATTTCATTTTCATCTCTTACTACGAAAAATGTGTATTTTACTTCGAAATACTGTTTTTAACTTTAGTAATATCTTCGTTCATGTGGGAACTTTTACTCATGACAAGTGAGTATCGTTTTCACATACTACATAATTACTTGCTAAATAGTTTACCACCCTTGCAACCACTACAGAAATGAATGACATAATCCTGCCAGGGCTCTGCTTACACATATAATAAAATATAATAGGACTTAAGATAATATAGGTAATGAAAATTTCTATAGGCTTCAACTAAATTAAGTGCTACTTTGAAATTTCATATTTGTTATACTCCAGGTTTCTAAGTTATTAACTTGAAAATAAATTACCTTCACTAGTTCATGTGACTATTGAATTTGTTATCTTCTCAAACCCAAGTGGAAGTAATTTCTTATTGGTTCTCCAACAAATTATAACAGTTTATAATGAGTTGATATGTAACTAAGTTGACACTTTCTGTGAATTATTTAAGAGTTATAAAACACATTTTGAACGTAAATTTCCTAAAAATAGATACAAAAATTAAAGTTTTTCTCAAGTTAAAAAATATTTATAAATAAGGGTTGAATTCCGAAAAAAGTATGCACAGAAGTTTTTGACAAATCCCATATCCTTTATTGTACCAAAATTCAGAAGTTGTATCAAGTTTTAAAATGTTGTGGAAACCTTATCTTTATAGTATCAGATGTTCATTCTTGGTCAATTGCAACTACTTTTCTTTTCTGAGGTTTTTATATTCAAACCAAATTTACTTTACTTTAAACCGGTGAGGGGTCTTTTAGACCTTGCGAGTAAATACCTTAACATAAAATTCAAGTCTCCAATTCGAAAGCTTCCTCCCCACTTGCGAATGGACTTTTCGACGAGCAGTTCCTCTTCCTCGGTGGACTTCTTCTTACCAGTAAGCCGCTAGACGCTGTTATTATCAGACATAGTATTTTACACGGTGCACTACTCGTGCCGAATTTGATTATATTTTATTTATTTACTATATATTTGCCGTGGTGTTTATTTTAGTTTCAGTTTTGTTCACCCATATGGATAATACAGAAGAAAAAAGACTGTAAAAATAATCGAGAGTGTTGAGAAGGAGGAAAAACTCTTAGCAAACATTAGAGAAAATTCAGAAGCTGTAATTCGTGATTGTAATTATTGTAGACGAAAACATTATGGAGCCTATTTATTGATAATATTTGTTCGCATGATGCGCCTTAGCACATTGTAGAAAAACTAGAAGGTATTACTGATTCGGAGCAATCTACTGAAAAAGAGTTTGTTCAGGAAACATTACTAGTTGGACCTTATTATACAGGGAAAGGCCAGACAACAAGATGTGATATAAAATGCAAGAATAGCTATAGACTAGTTGCTTTCGTAATTTACCAAGTATTAAGAAGAATTCCATGCTGTAGTGTAATTATAATTATAAGAACCGAAAACCTCTCATAAATTAGGCAAAGAAGATAAAACAGGGATATATAAAGTAACCTGCAAGATTATCCTAGTCATTACATAGGCCAAACTGGACGCTCTTTCTTAAAAAGGTTTAAAGAACACCTACCATCCAGGCATTTAAATCCCACAAAATCGAGTTACGCAGAACATCTTATCACACATAAACGGATTTTAAAACTAATATGAACATTTTACACGAGTATTATGAATGCTTTGGAAGAATACGAGATATACAAAGCCAGAAAAAATAAAGCACAACATCTGCTAAATGACCAATTATCATTTAAATCTAACTTAATATTTGACACTATTATTGGCACAGAAAGTACGGTTCAATGTCTAATGGCAAAGCATTATAATAACAAGGACGCAAGAACTGGCTTCAGTAGCGTAGTGACCGGCCTAACGTGAGCATCGCTATAAAGAAAAATATTTAAACTTTTAACGATCTCCAATACGGGGTAAGATTTTTGTGTTTAGTTATGTGTTAGGTATATTATGATCGTGTCATTGTAAATAATTACCTGAAGATGGGCGAATGCCCGATACAGCTGTAGTAGGAGAAAAACAAAAAACAAAGGATTAGATTGTCATACAAAAGAAGGTAAAAAAATATACTTAGTTTATTAAGAAGAGAATGAAGCCAGTACGATTGCACAAGCTTAGAAACTGTCTTTCATTAATGAGCTAGTTGACAATATTATGCATTTTACCAACCATCACATCAGAAAAATAAGACCAAATTACTGCAAAAAGTGGATTAATTTAAACTTTCCTAGGCCTTCTTTATATTGCTAGAGTTCTTAGAGCATTAAATTTGAATGTATACGGCCTATGGGAAACTGATTGGACTGGCGTGAATTTTTTCGTAACTATATGAATATAAAGTTTGTGATTAGATCAATAAGATTTGACAATGCTGACACCGGAAAAGGTCGGGCTCATCAAAAAAGAGCCCCCGATAATGATAGCTCAGATCCGAGACGTTTTGAATATGTAGTTTAAAGTTCAAATCTAAATTTCCTTTTAGTGTGGTTATAACCATTGATGAAATGTTGCAGTGTTTCGGGTATCGATATCTATTTCGGCAGTAAATCAAAAACGTCAAAACAACAGTGCACTCAATGAATATGGAAGTGTACGTAGGTATGAAAGCCTTTTTCATGTAGAAAATTCAAGACTTGCACAATTCTAGTTCTTTCACAATGTAGAAAATTCTAGTTACATAACTTGTACATATAGTTAACGGATCTTGGAGAAACATAACTGCCTTTAAGTGGTACACTTCAATACAATTGGCTGAGACTCTGCTAAAGGAATGCAATTTGAAGACAGTTAACCCTAGTTCGAAAGAACAAGAAAGAAACCCACCAAAGTTTATTTGTAAAAATAACCTATAAATGCAACAACGTTTGGTTTTAAAGACAACTTACTTTCATGTCAAATTACCCTAAAAATAACAAAGTCAATACATTGATTTCTACGATGCACGATGCAGACTGCATTGATCCTGAATCTGGAGAACACCTACTCAATTGCACGTAATCGGTAGTCCAGTACACATTTTTAGTTTACCAAATGTAACGGGAATTTTCTTTTAAAAATTGGTAAATAATTTGTATGAGCTTCTTGTTTGAGCGTTGTGCATTTGCATTACCAAGACTTCGTCGACCGATAAAGCGAAACTTCATGATGCTGGGAAGAAGATAGAGCGCAAGTTCAACGAGATGAAGGAAGTTCATTTGTTAAGAATAGGAAAAACTAAAACAAAGTGCCAAATCTACCACAGCTATACTTTTAAGGACACATGTTACTTGTGAACTAAACAGTGCGCCAACTCTCATAATGCAGGATATGGCTCTAAGTTGAAGGCCATGACATTGCAACCAATGTTTTCTTTTTTATTTATATTTTATACTGTATTAGTTCTGAGTTGTACTCAATAAGCATTGTTTTTTGTCATTCTAACTAAGTTTAGTCTCATTTTAGTTTGTAAGTTTGTCTACTATACATACAAAATCTATAACCTTTATGTTTATATTGTATAGCAATTTTTTTATTTATTTATTTTTTTTTTTTTTTTGAGTAAGTGATTAGTTTATTTTTAGATAAATTAATTATTTTACATTTGCAAAGTTTAGTTTCTGTCAATATATATATGTATTTTTTTAATGTGTTAATTAATGCTCCCGGATTAAAGGACAGTGTACGACCCCTTATAGGTAACTATTTTAACGCGACGCCTCCCTGAATAAACTAGTTAACCTAATCCTATATTTCAAATTGTATTACTAAAGGGGTGATGTAATTATTCTACAAGTCAAGATAGCACAGCTGTTTAAATAGTTAATTCTTGTCTCTAATATTGAGAACTATAAATTTGTTTAGTTAAAATGCCGCGTGCTCATCAGTCTTTATTATTAACTAGTGGGTCCTGCAATACTTCCCTATAGCTTGATTACATTTAAAGGGTAGTAAATTTATTCCATTTCATTACATTGACTTAAATAATCGAATTGCAAAATGGATTTTATGTCATTTAAGAATATACTTTACAGATTTAGATTTATAGTTTGTAAACCTTTATAGATAATACAGTAAACCTTTTGTTTGCTTTTACCTAATCTAAAAAAACTAATAGTTTTGAAGAATTGTAAAAAAAAAATATTTTAAATTAGCAAAATTGGTTGCAAATAAACGTGTATTGGTTCATTGTAGGCCTAACATAAAATTATGTTTAGTTTTTGATCCAACTCAGCTGTTTTATATATATTATGTAATAACCAATGTTTGAATTGAATTAAAATATAGTAAGCATTTTTAGTTGATTTTTGATTTTGTTTGCTTTAAGTTGGTCAATCTAACCTAAAAAAGCTGTTGGTTTTGAAGAATAATAAACTGATTATAAAATGCTAAGTTAAGTTTATATGGTAATGAATGTAAACAAACATATATTTCTAAGCATTTTATTAAAACAGCTGTTTTCATGAGTACATAGAAAAAACGATGTTCAGTTTTTCCCAATTTTAAGCATTTTCCGGGAAACTTTTCACATTTTTATTTTCATAAAAACCTAATTCGGACTATTACGAACATTTTTTTTTTTTAAATAGCCAAATTGGTCAAGCCGATCTCAAGTGATGCGCTTACAAAGGGACAGCAATTCATTTTTATTATATAGATTTACTATTCTGTCACTTATTATTTATTCACTGAAATCTACTTTCTTCATAAACGCGTTATTTTAATTATAACTGATTCAGTTGTCTAAAAATAATTAAAACTTGTTAAAAAATGTTGTGCTTAAGCCCACATGGGAGAAGTGTAAACTTCTACGGCGATTTACGAAATGAGGAAGCACAATGTACATTTCAGATTGATTACCAAGTAAATTATTCTAACACAAATTACGAAATGAGGAAGCACAATGTTCATTTCAGAGGTATTACAAATTACGAAATGATTAAGCACAATGTCCATTTCAACGGTATTACCAAGTAAACTATTTTAACACAACTTACGAAATGAGGAAGCACAATGCCCATTTCAGAGTTATTACCAAGTAAACTATATACATATGTGTACTATATATTGTAGAGGGTGACGCGTGACGGAAAAACGTGACGGTAAAATCCGATTCACCGCCCGCAATTGTTAGACGAGGTGGGCCTATAGAAGTTTAAACTTCAAAAATGTGTAACCATTCAAATAATTAACAAAATCACCATACGTTTAAAACTTGTCTTTAAATGTATTTAATTATTGTATTTTAAATTATTTGGTGCCCAAAAGACCCCTCTGCATACCCCATCCACAAATTACTCAAATACACTGTAGGGTGTTAGATGCTTTTTGATTACGCTAAGTATGAAGAGCTCTTTTATGACATTGGGCTAAATAAGCAACTCGGTTTATTCCCACATCTGTTAAGGAGCATTTTACAAAATATATTACGTAATTATTGTATATTGTATGCTATTACTAACAACAAAATACTAAAAACCATAAATGAGATTTATAATTAAATAGGTATAAAAAGAGCAACTACTAAAAGACACATCCTCCATTACTTACACATGGATTGTCAAAGCCTCTACATACACAGGGACAATAGCACTCCAAGCTCGATAAAACCAAGGTAATAAATTCTCAACCCTCGCTGCTCTCTGGGAGACTATTAGAACCACTTAATTAACCATTTAAGTAATCCTTTGGGATATATGACAACAAAGTCATGAGCCGTAGTAAGCCGTGAATAAGCAATAGCATAGAATGAAGGTAAATAACACAAAGGTAGATGTGTGTGACGCTCGTACTGTTAAACTCTAGAACACTACACTACACGACTACACTAGTGAGGTACTAACTATCTAACTCTGGTTTAATGATTGTAGTGCATGTCAGAATTATACTTCTTCGAATACTAAATACAAAATACAAAATACACTAAACATAGAAAAGGAAATATAAATTAGAAAACACTAATTAAATGAATTATATATAAAATATTGAGGTGTTAACCGTTTACAGTTTTATGAAAAGAAAATAACTATATTTTAAGTATCTTTTAATATTGTATAAAAAATGTTTTATCTTATAGAAATAATAAGATATAAATCGAAATTTTCTGATGGAAATGTTTACTTCTGTAAAGGTAGTTATAAATCATGTTTTCACATATCATCTGCGCTATTCTGCAACTGCACAACAGCTCGAATATTCTGCTTAAGAGCCTGAACTGTTTGTAGATTATTGAGACGTAGACAGATTTCTTCACAAAGACCTGAAACAAAATAAGAAAACGAACAACAATATTTCTGTAAATGTGTAGAATTCTTCTGCCTAACGTAGCCTATACAGTTTATTTGTCACATCTTATTGATTAAAAAGTAAACTGACAACGTTATGTAAAATGTACGCGGTCAATGATTATTTCCAACAGGTTTGTGCTACAAGCAACTCGCAAGTATCTTTAAAGAATTAAAGTTCTAAATAACGGGCATAAAATGGTTTCATTATTCTATAAAACGGTAAAGTAAAAAAATAATTTAACTATTTTTTGTGGGACTTTTTGAAGGTACAATTTTTGCAAGCACCTACAAACAATCCAAGCCAACAATGTTGTTCGCGAAATAACGGAGTAATGATGTGAAACCGATATACACAACCCTTGTTAAAGGATCAGTATTTTTTTACAGAAACTGAACCATTTGTTTGATGTTTTCAACATTTAATCGTACATTTTTTTATTTTATTAAATATAAAATGTCAACATCTTTTAAACATTTTATTTTTTTCAATAATTATTAAATCACAACTTTTGTAGGAAACCCTTATATTAGTTAATGTTACTCCTTTTTATTTTATTAAATACTATTACATATACAATTTGTGGGTAATTATAATATTGTGCAATATTATATGATTTGGAAATTTGCACGTCCCTTAATCTCCATGTATGATATCAGAGTATTATTTCAAGAAGAAATATTATTGTGAGCCTGATGTCACTAAAGTACATTTAGCGATTGTTTATTGTGATTTTAGTTTCTGTTTTGCTGTTTTTTTTTATTTTTTATTCACTATCAATTTGTAATTAACATAACACTATGTTTATCTAAACGTATTAACTTCATATATTATTGACTAAGTAATATTCTGAGGGAGAAGAAAGAGATAGAATATCTAGAATAAACCCAAGACTTACGAAAACTGTACGAAAACTGAAAAAACTTAATTACTGAATATACACTATAGAATCCCAAGTATAGTATCTATACAGGATGTCCAAAAGAATACTACCAAAACAATTAGTTTGCATTGTCAATAAAAACAGTGTATACAAAATAATCACTACATGCATAGTATGGGCCTAGATGCAAAGAAAAGATATTATAGAAATAATCAAATTCATTGTTATCCCTCAATATTTCATTTTAAAAGTCAAAAATGCCATGATGTACAACTTTCTCTTACAAACTTTAAGAAATTGCTGAATAACTCTATCATTTTAGTCTCATTTTAACCAACAAAATATTTAAACTGTAATTAATAAAAATGATTTACTGGAAAGCAAATACTGAATCTATACGTTGCGTTACTTATTATATTTGTTTCAGAAACGTATTTTTCATCACGTAGAACTTGCCAGTATTGATCACATTCATCAAAGGATGAAATAAACAAGATAGCTGTGAGATCGTACACATCCACCCTCACACTCTCTGATTTGATCAGAATAAACCCAAGCATTAAACTGCAGACTTAGCTGGAAATAAATTGCTTTCTTGGTAAGACGCAAACATATATACGACGGCGAAAAGTATTATCTCTAGGGATATTCAATCTGGTTAAACATGTATTTCTACATAAACATTCTTAAGGTTTTCGTTTGATGTTGTTTAATGTCGAATAAACTGAAAAGGTGCAATTCAAACATAATAAGACGTGAGTTTCTGGAAATCAAATTATATTTTAATACTTTTTTGTAAAAGAAAGGAATTGACTACACTTGTAACAATCTGAATTTAAATTTTGACTTCGTATACTTTTATTGTGTACATACACTAGCTGAAAACCCGTACTTCGCTAAGGGGATTTTTTTATTTCTTGCATCACTTTGTTACATAATTGTAATATTTTTCATTCATTTTCTTTAATCTTTTATTCCTTGAAAGTGAATTATTACATGTATTTTCAATTAGTTTTTACTGCAGCTCAATTACTATGCTGTTAATCTATGTGTCCTATTTAGGCTTACTTACATAATCAGCTTTGCGACAGTAAGCTCAAAAGAAATGATTTCTGCCAGTTTAAGGTATGTGTTATCTAAAATATTGTCTTAGAACAATATTTTAAAACTTAGATGTTGTTGGGGTTCAAAATAAAACTAAGCCTAATACACCATTTGTTATTTTTGAAGGGAATTAGATCTACTAATGTTCAGGTATTATAAAGCCACAAACTAATGTCATCTACTTTACAATCTTTATAATTTATCTTCGAGTAGTTCAGTGGTTATGCAATTCTATTTTTTTTATGGTGTGAAGACAGTTAGATCCAAAAAGCCTAACAAAGTTTATAATACTAAACAACATTACAGACCACTCAATTACTACAAAGGTCGACTCTATAAAATCGTGATCCCTATAAATTATATCCCTAGATGAAACTATCCCAAAATAGCTGTCATGTAACGCAATACCTCACTTGAATGGCTTCTACTTTAATAACAACCAACACACAAGCGCTGTATGAATGAATATTAACAATCTGTTTGCTCACCCTTTCTACCAGTGCTTCCCAAGTATGCTTCAACTAGAGAACCCGTGGCACCCTCTTGTCGAATGTTTAAAGGTTGGTACTCCGACCAACAGACCATCTCACAAACACGGTCCCATATCTAGGTTAGTAGATTTAGCATAATGGATTAGCAAAACTATTCTTCTTAAATGTGACTTGCTTCTGTCAGTCACTGCACCATATTGTGCAGTGTTACACAACATTACTATACTTTCTATGTTCTTGTCTTGGGGCTTAATAAGTATTATAACTATAATAATTATATAACTATGTATATAATCCCAACCCTACACTACTAATCCTAACAATTCAAATAATCAAAATGTAAAAGTTTTTTCTCTCCTATATAAGAGTAATACAAGTTAAAGGTATCTAGCCTCATAGTCCGTTTACGGTTTCTAGAACGTTAAGGAACGGGAAGCCTTGTCGATGGTCTATAACGTTCCGAAACATTCTGGTCAGTCTCGGCCACTTCGGCACCCTATTCCCAGCTGCTTTACCTGCTTCCCATAAGAAGACCATTGGTGTGATGCGCTTTCTTGACACCTATCTCTGAACCCAAACCCTGCAGTTCCAAACCAAAATCTTCTGAATGGATGAAGGATGGAAGGCTACCATACGATATAACCCCCACGTGGCTGCGGGGGTGTGTTGTGGAGTTATAATGGCACGCATGAACAAACTACTCTTACATGTATTGGTTGTGAGCAGGTGCCTATGGCTTCGCTCACAAAGAATAAAAAGTAAATAAAATAAAAATCTGGTACAATAATAATTGTGTTTTAAATCTGACATAAGATCTGAGTTGCCTCGCCCAAAAATCCTCTGCGTAGTGCGTTTCATTCAAATCTATCAACGTTTTCCTAACAATCAATATTTACATACATGATCGCACGACGGTAAGCGCAAACAATCATGTTTCCATCAGTTTGCAAAAGAACGGAGTGATTAGAATTCCTGTTTCGAAGTGCATTCAGTCCACTTTACCTCCACCTGTGTTAATAAAAAATGTTATATTTCTGCCTAAATTTTACCGGAAGTAATAGCTACATAAAGGCATAATAATTGTCCCATTTTATCCTTTAGATCCAAGTAATCGAAAATCAAAATGGTTTTCTTTTTTTAATATAACTTATGAATAATGTACCAAATTTCAGCTATCTAGCTTTATAGATATTAATAGAAATTAATTTTTTATGTTTAGGGGTTTTACAACAATTAACATAAATTAGTCACAGGTAACAAAAATTCGTTTGGTTTTCTTTTTCTTAGTACCATTAAGAAATAAGTGTAACAAATTTGAGCTCTCTAAGCTAAAAGAACAGTATGAGAATTATTATTTATTTTTTACGGGTATTTTTTCAATTTTCACTTTTAGACGCAAGTAATCGAAATGCTAGAGCTAGTGCATTAATCTTCTACTGTACCACTTATGAACGAAAAGTGTCAAACCACAGCTCTTTAGCTTCATAGGAAAAATAACAAATTATTTTTTAATGTAAAAAGACTTTTACCCCCATTTTACTCATTAGACGCATCTATTTAATTTGCACAACTATTTTATTATTTCTTTACCATACAAAATTTAACATTAACAACTGTCAAATTTCAACGTACATTTATGTAGGAGTTAGTGCAATTAATATTTATTGTTTTAGGGGTTGTTATCACATTTTCACCCCTTATCAGAACGAACAAAATCTGTAACTAGTTTATTTTTTACATGTATCATGTAAGAAATAAATGTACAAAATTTCAGCTTTTTGGCCTTAAGGAAAATATAACAATCGGGATGGATTTTATCAGTTTCAAATCCAACTCAAATAAAATTAATATTTTTTGTTTTAGGTGTTATTACTACATTTCCTCCCCTTAGCAGAACATGAGACAAAATGTAAAACTGTTTTATTTTTTATATGTATCTTGTAAGAAATAAATTTACTCAATTTAATCCATCTAGCTGTCAAAAAAGTATAATAAAATTAATATTTTTTGTTTTAGGTGTTATTACTACATTTCATCCCTTTAGCAGAACATGACAAAATGTAAAACTGTTTTATTTTTACAAGTATCATGTAAGAAATAAATGTACTAAATTAAATCTCTCTAGATGTAAGGAAATTATACTAAAATTAATATTTTTTGTTTTAGGTGTTATTACTACATTTCCTCCTCTTAGCAGATCATGACAAAATGGAACATTGTTTTATTTTTTATATGTATCTTGTAAGAAATAAATTTTAAAAACATCAGCTCTCTAGCTTGAAGGAAAGTATAAAAACGGTATCAGGAAACTGACACATACTTTCTCCCTCATTATAGGAACTTAATTTTTTATTTTTAAGAGTAATTTTCCCATAAAAACCCTTAAAATAACGGAAAAACCAACTTTTCTCAAAAACGGCTCGAACGATTTTGATCAAAATTTTACAGTTTATAGTACTTTAGGTCCCTAATAAACTATAAAATTTTAATCAAAATCGTTAGAGCCGTTTTTGAGAAAAGTTGATTTTTCCGTTATTTTAAGGGTTTTTATGGGAAAATTACCCTTAAAAATAAAAAATTCAAAAAAATGAAAAAAACGCCTGGAGATACCGTGGATTAATACCTCCATACCAAATTACATCAAAATCGGACGACTGGTTTAGGCTCTAGGTCTGATAACATCCACACAGACACACAGACACACAGACACACAGACACACAGACACACACACAGACATCACTCCGAAAACCACTTTTTTAGGTTCAGGGGGACCCAAAACGGATATTTCCACCAAAA
>JAGFPH010001975.1:126903-203179 GCA_018207615.1 Philaenus spumarius
TCGTCTGTGACAATAGAGTATCTTACTAATTTCTGTTTTATTTAAAGGAACCGATAGTTTCAAATCTTGCTAAGCTTTCTATGTTTGTTTAAACTAAAGAGATTATTATTCCATTATGAGTTCAGAAACATCTTAAACCCACTTCAATATTTCTGCAACACTCATAATAATTATGAACGAATGATGCTTACATTCATTTCTTTATAAACAATGATACTTATTAAAAAAGTGACTGCTATCAACAAATTATACTAATTATTAGAATTAATGAGTATTATGAGTAATTATGAGAAAAAGTTGTAACTTAATGTATAGATTTACCAACCATTTGGCCTAAATTCTTATATAAGCGAAAAATTTTTGTTCATCAGAAAGAAATAATATGCCAAAATCCGATGGAATAAACTTAAAAATTATTATGTCATATTAAGTAAACTCGTAATGTTGAATACAATATTTGTTTACCGTTTTATGCATTTAAAAAAGACCAATAAGTAAGCCTTAAATAGTGTCTTTACCAATAGTTTTTTCGATTATACAACAAAATTGAGTTCAAGAAGGTAGAGTAGTAAAATCAATATTTCCAAACCACTAAACCTGAAACAATAAGAAAGTGCTGTAAAAAGTTTGAAAGAGAGCTTTGAATATCATCTAAAACTTTATTGGCTACATTTTCCTCTATTGGAACTGTAGAAGCAAATGTTTTTCTGTTATATTTTATTCTAATAGTTTATTGATTTATAAAAAAAGTAGAAGTTGCAATCACACACAATCTTAATAAGAAACAATTTGATATAATGTATTGTTGTGGTTTCTTAAGAAAGTGACATTACAAATAACAGATTTTAATGTTTTGTGTATAGTAAAACGTTAGAAACTTTTTCGTTATGTAAGTGAAGGGTATAAAGTGTCTACAGTTAGGCCGAAAAGGTAAATTCTACCACCTTTCCAAAATTCGCACTAAATCTACATGTTATCTTTGCAAACCTCGGCAGACTTCAAAGACGCACTTGTTCTGCTCATTTCATATGCAACAGTATCATTCACAGGAAGGAAAAAAGTTTATTGCAGTTTCCTCCTGTTCTCATTCTTGGAATTTACGTATGTCCCTCTTCCCATGATTACTAGATAACTATTTATTGCACATAAAATGCCTATAATTATGTACACGTATCCATATCTCATCAGGTCCTTACAGGATTATATTAGATTGACAAGGATCTTCTCTTTGTCTTCACTTACCTCAATTCTAATTTTTTTACCAGTTTCGGATCAAAGTTTTACCTCTTTCCTCCAAACGGGGTAGACTGTCCTCCTCTAGTCAGATTAATTAGTTTGGCATTGCCTTGAAGACCACAGTTTCTGGTTTCCAAATAATTTTAACCTTTTTAATCATTGCTAATGCTTTAAGCATATTTCTCTGTAAAGTAATTAATTGTTCGTGTCTTCATATATCTAAATGATTCCTGACTGTCTAATCAATTCTGGAATTTCCACTTATAGTTCAGTCACATTATGACAATTTTGCAATTTTTTTTTTTAGGTCAAAAGAGATAGGCACGGGAAATGCCAGAGATGACTTTTACTTTAAGGGTAAAATAATTATTAAAAAAACCTCCGAACCAACAACGCACTTAAAAACGCATTTTATGCGTTTTTCAGGGGTTTTCTAAAAATTCCTTAATATAATAAAAATATGAATTTTAATGAAAAATTACAAGGTAGCAAAGTTGTTTACCGTAATATTTCCCATAAGAGAACCTTTTTTAAATAAAATATTTTCTTTCGATTTCCCGGAAAATACGGGTTAAGAGTATAACCCAAACCCAGAAAACACAAGAAATTTAAAACTTATAAAATCGTTATGTTATAGGAAATTTTTAGCTGAACCACTTTGCTTATATGTATTTTTTTATAAAAATACAAATTTACAGAGATATTAACATATTTTTTACGTTAAAAACGCATATATATAATATATTTGCTTTACTGGCATTTTACTGGAAAGTTAAAGAAATATTTTAATCTATTTATAATAATGATGTCTTATAAAAAAACTTTCCGATGATCAGATTTTCTCTCTTATAAATTGTTCATAAAAATTCATATATTATATTATTTTAATATTTTTTCCGTGCATATCTCATTTGACCCAATAAAACCTAAAAATGCTAATTTCTTGTAATAGTCTAATGACTGATTTACTTTTATTAAAGATTGAATGCCAAAACTTGGTATTATAACCTTAAAATTATAATTTTCACAACCTAAAATTAGCATTTTTATATCAGCCAATACAAACATGTTTTTAAAAAATTTCGTAGTCTTTATTGAACTTTGAGATTAAAGTAAAACTAGTGACGTTATTTTTATTAATAAAAACTTCATCCAGCATTATAATGCCTGGTAATTTTCAGTAATCTGATATTTTAGCATAAACTTATCGGCATATTTTTCATACTTTAAATATTTTAATGAAGTATGTCAAGACTTCCTTTAACGTTATATAATAATTGCATACTTATAAATTATATTTTTAAAATAAGACCATTAATATACTTTGAGCTAAATACAATAATATAACATTGATACTGACTACTACTTGCTTTACTTGGCAAATGGTTAAATAATTACAACCTCTCCTAGAATCTATTTTCTACTGTTATTAGTTTATTCCGAAATACACACAAATTCTGATACAGCTCCAAATTATACTGCGTAATGAAAAAAAATAAATAAAAAATATTGCGTTTTCCAAAAACAACAAGCTCGTGTAACCATTTGCCAATCTTATTATAAATAAAAATTATATATATATAAAGCAAATATTGACTATTTTAAACAACAATGTGAAAATGCGCAATAAATTGGCTTCTTAAAATATGATATTCATTTAAACATCACAATACCATATGGGCTATAGATATCAGAATTTTTCAATTTGTGCATAGAAATAATAAATTAGAAAAATAATAACAATACTTCTAAAACGTTTACTTTTAAATATCTAAAGAAAATTAAATAATTAGACCACGCAGCTGAACCGCTGACGTGAGTTGAGCAAATTTCAAAAATTAAGTTTATAGTCCTATGTTTTAGGGTTTCAACCAACTATTTGTGAAATAGGTCTATTCACGACGGTGCTGAATAGCTGCAAAATGGTTCACACGCCATTTCGCACATTGGGAGTATTGTATCTTCAATACACAAAGTATTGCGTGCTTCGCACGCCAACCCCCGTATTGGGAGTATCTTAAATACACAATGCATTGCGTGTTTCGCACGCCATCCCCATGGTAGAATCCATCACATGACTTTGAACCGGTTACTTTTATAGTATTTTACGTTTTCATCGATTTTGGGGGAACCAAGCGTAAAAAAACAAAACGTGCAGAATAACATCCTACATTTATATTTATAGAAAAACTCTAAAAAAAATCATTCTCATAGGAACAATCTCGAAACAGAGTTACTTCCGGTCAAAAAACGTGCTTCCTGTTGTTGGATTTTTTTGGTAGACGAACTCGTCCGAGCGACGTAGACAACCAACGTGTGTACCAAATTTGAACCAAATCGGACTTAAAATGCGGTCGCTAGAGTGCGAACACATATATACATATATATGATATATAATTTTTAATGACACCCCAAAACGTGTTCTTGGGACCATGATTGGTGCTCATTTGCTACTCCCTACCTTGGATCTTACCATAAGGGCCACTGCAATAGCTCATTTTTCCTATGGAAATTCGCTAATCTAAAGTTTTTTTTTATTTTAATGCCTGCATATGCTTCACAAGGGATGTTTTATCTTTAAAAGAGTGCGAAAACTTTCCCATTTTACCAAATATAATAAATCCCTGAGGGGAAGTATAAGTTGGACAAAATCCTTTATATATATCATAGGGAGTCACCAGAGTTTCCCGCTGCCAACTTTTACTTTGTTCCTCCCACTGTTCTCGCTCCATTGTAAACATCAAATTTCCAATAACAATTTGGTTTTGTTTCTTTATCCTACATTTTCTCATAGTAGAACCGGAACAGATTTTTTGTTATTGGATATAGACAATAATTAAACTTCGGCAATGATCTGCTTGTAACTGTATTTATAACTAAATTGAACAAAACTTTCTACAATCAATTTAGACAAATTTTTAATGTGAAACTTGTAAAACATTTTATTGAATATAATACACACTTAAAGTTACAGGAAAAATGTAAGTTACTAAAAAAAAAGTTATTTTGTTTAGTTAAATAACTTAGCCACTTAAACTATAATTCTTCAATCTGCAGGAAAGCATGGTTGCTTTCCTGCAGATTGAAGAATTGTAAGAATTTAAAAGTCGTCAAGATTTTAAGAATGATATCGATTTAAAGTAACTTTCAACAATTAACTAATATTGTCCGTTCACAGTTTACTTACTGTAATCAGAAAGTCCCTTCCTAAATGAGCACCTGTAGGTACATACAACACAGTTTCAGCTATACATTGCTTCTCCGTCTTTATTAGACTTAATCTAATAAAGTAAAAACGAAAAGCAAAAATAATACTATAGCATAACTAATAGCTTAAAGACTAATCGTGTGACCAATGTTTGACACAAGTTGTAAGCAATTGTCTTGTAAGTTCTTACTTGACCTAATGTCCCAACCGTTGAATGAAAATCCGTTTAAACGCTACAGAACATTAAAATCATTTTAACTTCCCTTATTTCTAAACTTTTGTTAAAATTTTAGTTGGGGTTGTATTACTTAACGATAAATATATAATTGCTAAATATCTGCAAAACTAAATACAAATGAAGGGTCCACGGGAAAAAGGAGGTAAGTCTATTTGTCTTAATTTTTCAGAAACGAAGATTTTAACCTCAAATCTTTAGTACGAAATTAAATTTTTAGTCAATCCTTTCGAAATGCATGATTAGTATAGCCTTACGCATAGTCATTAGACACCTATACAAGGTTTTGTGTAAACTTACTGTAAGGAAAACCTATATATACATTATCGTGTTACTTAATTTTTTTGTAGGGAAAAAGAGGTAAGTCATAAAAAGGGGGAATGTCATTAACTCTTACTATCAATAAAAACAACAGTAGGACTATTTAATTTTGTCAAATTAAATATAATTAGAGCTAATTACTAGTATTTATTAGATTATTTAAATGGCAATTAAAAAATGTAACTAATGAATATTAAACAATTGAATTAATACAGGGCGTTTCAAAATGAAAGAGCAGATTTCATATTCTTATAACAGATAATCTTTAATTGATGATTTTACATAAAAATACAAATAAACAGAGGAATATTTCAAGTTTATTTTACTGAGATTTAATGCATTTGACATGCGCCCCATGTGTAGAACGGCATACATAAAAACGGTAGTCCATTTCTCGCCATACATTAGTCAAAGTGTCTGGAGTAATTGATTACACAGCTTCCGTTATGCGTACTCTGACTTCTTGAAGCGAAGCACGCAAAGGTAGTACATAAACCCTGTCTTTGATATAGCCCCAAAGATAAAAATCACATGGAGTGAGGTCTGGCAGTCTGGGAGGACAAGGTCGAAAAATGAGATTCTCTCCTCCTCTCCCTATCCATCGATTTGGAATCGTGTTGTTTAGGAATGTTCGAACGATTTCATGGAAGTGTGCAGGTGCACCATCTTGCATAAAAATAAAGTTATCTGAGTCCTCTACTAATTGAGGGAACAGCTCTAGAGTGTCAAGGTATGTTGTTCTTGTCGCAGTTTTTTTCTGCGAAAAAGAAAGTTCCATACACTTTGACTGAAGAGATGGCTCAGAAAACATTCAATTTTTGGCGAATCTGTCTCATGTTGAACAACCATACAGGGATTTTCGGTTCCCTAAATTCGTACATTATGACGATTAACTTTACCGGAAATGTGAAATGTGGCTTCATCAGAAAAATTAAACGATCAGAGAAGCTTTCTTCTGCCATATCCATCAGCATATCAGCGCAAAACTCATATCTTTTGTTGGAGTCATTAGTGTAATTCAAGTGAAACTTTCGTTGCACTTGAATTATTGATTCACATTTCGCAAATTCTAAAACACAAAATGATTTTTCTTGAGGAGTCGTCATTTTTCCAATTACAAGACTGTAATGAAAATAAACTACATTTTGTGTTAGAAAATTTTAACAGGCGACCAGCTGATACGACAATGAAACTTCATTCTTTGCTCTATCCAATGCCATATACATCATACTTGGTTGATTAATAGGTTTCATGTAATACACATATAAAATCTGATCTTTCATTTTGAAACCGCCTGTATTGTTTAAAGAATGTCAACTTTTACCACACACTACTAACGACAAGGTATTTTAACACATTTGAAACTAGGACTTCTGGTTTTGGAATTTCATGTCTTCATTTTCAATTCGATTTAGAACACAAACATGAAGTAAACATACTTTTTAACTGAGTCATAATTTGAAATAAACACAGCACAAAACATTTTATCAAATTATAACAGTAAATTTAATTAGACTTCATCATTGGGTCTACCAAACGCCACACCTGCCTGGGGCGAAACAAAGAAGAAGTAAGTTCATAGGAGAAAGAGTACAGACTTATTAGGTTCGGTAATGATGGTTGCTGAAATACCCCAACAGATCTGTTGGTCTGGAAAATGAGTGAGACATTCAACGAGAGGAGAGCGGGAGAGGCGACGATGGTCAGATAAACAAAATGCAAGACAGACTTGGTGATGAAGAAAAGTGAGGAAAAGTGGAAGGTGACAGAGATTCATCCACCGAAAAATAGCTGAGGTAAGCTGAAGACAGACCCTCGACTGGTGGTAACGTTATGCCGCAAGGTGATCTCTTCACAAGTCACCAATGTCGGAGCAAGAGGGTCTTTTAGTTGGTCGGCATTGGAGCCATAACATGTACCTACTCAAATATTTATATATACATGAGGATGACATAAAATAACAGTACTAAGAACTACCTTCCTTTTTAATTCGAAATAATTTTTATTTAAATAAATTTACAATAGATGTCATTTCAATAATTAAAAAATATTGCTTTGTGATTGGGACTGCTACTACAACATAATTGGCACTATGCAGTAATGTAGAAATGATACAATGAACAGAGATCAAAACTTCATTATGCAGAAGGGTAAACCATCATGCAGAAGAGTAAACCATTGTGCCGAATGAATAACTTGAGTGTTTGCTGTGTCACTAATGCAAGCCCATACAACCCCAGTTAGTTTACAGTAGGAGTCACGCGCTCGCCTAACCAATTAAAATCCGAACCCACCTGCGTAAATAACGACCAGATCTTCTCAAAGAATAGATTAAAACTAAAATTAAATTTAAAAAAAGTTCCAATTTAAATTATGTATTGTTGTTGTTTTATTGTTGATTGAATCAAAATTGTTTATTGTAAAAAATATTATTTATACAATATTTAATTTAAATAAGACTATGGTTTTGCTCTCCTATCCTCATGCTCGATCCGCTCTAACAAATGGGAGCGAAATAAATTAACCTGACCTGTATTTTATGTTCGAGCCATTTATTTTGGTAATTATTATCAATATTATACCACTGTTTAAAGTTCACTATTTAATGTATTATGATTGTAAAATGAAATAAAATTGAGTATAGCGAGTTTTACCTCTCTTAATTGTAAAAAAAAAATGTCCTTTAATCCAACTTTGAATGGTTATAACTAAAAACTAAAGCATTAACAGAAAATGTAAAATCTGTCACAATGCCTACCTTCCTATATAAAAAGGTTAAGATGGTGGTTAGGTTTCTTTTTATTGATGAGAAACGTGAAAAATGTCAACTCAATCGATTTAGCCGTTGTAGATATATAAATTATTTTGTAAAACAACAAAATGGCTTACATTTAAATTCTGCTGTTAAATGGGATGCTGGCGGCCAATGGGAGGGGGGGTTGCATCCACTATTTCTCTTGTTTCTATAGAAGGAAATGTTCATTTTTTAATATAACTGATCTAGGTGTGTAGTCCAATCTCCTACAAACTCCCTGTCTACTTCAACACAATGAAAAGTTTTATAATTTTATAAAGGGTTTTAATTTGATCTATCACAAGTCATATGTGTTCATTACAAATTGTTGACATGAGTGGGGGGGGGGGATTTTTTAAATAGGTTTTCGAAGTTTCTCATTAAAGATGTATTACTTTCTCTAGATCAGATTTTATATAGCCTTTCCGTCCTTTTTAGTTATTACCAAATAACATTTTTGATCGCTGTAAACAGTGCGTTCGCCGATTTAAATTGTCATACTACAGAAATTCATTGTTTTAAAGTGCATTAGTTTGGTGTATTACAAGCCTTATGTGTTCTATGGCAAAAGTTTAAGATGGGGGGAGGGAGGGGTGGTAGGAAAGATAAGGCGGTTTTGGGCCCACCCTGACGGCGAATAACTGTCCCGAGAAGTTTGTAAATCAACTGAAAGCTCTGTTTTGTAGTTAATAGCTCAACAGATATGAATCTCATAACAAAAGCCTTCAACTTAAAAAACGAAATAATTATTTTAATTTTAATCTCAATGTATATAATATACAAATTGATATTATAGGAAAGTAAAACAACCAACTTAAATTCAAATCGCACATTTTAAAATGCATATGCTTATACTTTTTAACCAGCTAAAAGAATTAGGCGAAACAGTTGAAACCATATCGTTGCTTGAATATCGTCAAACAAGGAGCGGAAACACAAAAAGGTAATGTTGTATTGACTGTTTTTTTTAACCAGGTCTAAAAACATTACCATTATTCCTTTTAACAGCTTTAGTAATACGTATTCCCCAAATGATAGTACAAAATTCAAAGATCGCAATAGAAAAAACTATATAAGAAAGAGAAAATATGCATGGTTTATATTGTAGACTGTATATATTTTTTAAGGAACCCTTTGATTTCTTTATGATCTATTATGTTTTCCATCTTCGTAAACTCATGTTTATTAGACGGATCATCCCATCGGTTAGTAACTCTTTTATACAGTTTTTTGTTTATAAAATTTACTTCCTACTAAAAGCCAGCTATTACCCATTTTTACTAGCTGAATGAATAATAAAGACAATCTGATAACATTATCAAATATTACTTATTCACATTTGAAAAGCAATTTACAACAATTATTTCTCAATCAAGTAGGTATTCCTTTCAATAACATTGCCCATTTGTTACTGATACTTTAGGGACCTTGATAAAATGTTTAAAGTTGTTATTGTTAAAGAAACTTAACTGTCATGCATGACAACCAATTAAGCGCAGTCAATTATGTAATGTGTCAGTATCAAGGTTCTACCATTCAACACAGCTTGTTAAAGAGTTGTTCAGGTAATACTCTAAACTAAACATTTTCTCGTTGAATCTATATAAAAGCTACATGTCAGACTAGAAACCGTTATTACTAAAAATGACTAACTCATTGTTATTATAAATACCATTAGTAAAAAAAAACACACAATATTAAATTTACATAAAGTAAATAGTAGGCCTAATTCAGAGTACATGAAATTATAGAGACATAAGGAGAAGACCTTAAGGAGACCGATGTATGTTCATATATATACTGTAAAAATATTAGTATATAGTTAATTTATTTTTGTTTTGGATAAAGTTAGGACAGTAGGTCAAAAACCCAAGGATATTTAAAAGGAGATACTTTTGTGATATGACTCTTTTTAAAGACGCGTGACGCTACTTTTGCAGGTATTTTGAAATACTTTCCAGCTCAGTTTTTCGTTTTTGTGCTTCAATTTTAAGTTTCCATTTTTTAGTTAAAACTACTACTATGTAACGACATTACGTCCATGGTATAAAACTAAAACCAGACTTAAAACTCAACTGACTTTGTTCATATTTTTAAAATTTTTTTAATTTTATTTATTCATTCTTTGAATACATAAATAAGAGCTTAAATAAACACAGAAACATAATACAGAAATAACACTAATAATTAAAGCTATAAACTTAGAAAAAATAAGAAAATATAAACTAATCACATCTTGTTAAACAGAAAGTGTTTAGGCTTACATAGGAATATAAGTAAACAAACCAGAAAAAATACTAATAATTTAAAATAAAACTTAACTTAGATAAAATAAAAAATAAAAGATTAAAAATACTTTTCAGTAAAAAAACAAAATTTACATTTCAAAGAATGAAAATAATGCATCTCCAAGGGCTTTTGGTTTATTTCTTCTTTCCATTTCCTTGGATAAATAGTATTTTTATTCTTGTAATTAAATCATTTTACATCACATGTACTGTAGGCTACAATTTATAAAAGATGTGTTTATTTTTTACCAATAATTGCGTTAGGAATGTCACGCATTTTATAAGGAACGTACCATGACCTTAGCATATTCATTTACATAGTTTACAAAGTATGCATATTAGTGTAAAGAACGAAAATTAGGCTTCTTTGTGGCAAAACTGAAAATTTATATATTTTTCACTAAAAAATATTGTTTCATCAAAGTTTTCTTTAGGTTATAGCCTATATACTTGATTTAATTGTATTGTTTACAATTTGTAGTCACACCAAATAATTTTAGAATATTATTTAAAATACTAACCAACTGCTCTTTCAACTAAAATAATGAACAATCCACTTCATTTTAATTGCACTGAATGTTTAATAAACAAATTTAGAAGTTGACATTCGAAGTAGCCGGAATATGTATGTAAAGAATATCTTACAAATGAAATAAAAATAACTAACAAGTAACCATTTTTATTTGTATAAGTATCGTATGAAAATTTACGAACCATTCTACACCTAGATTTAGATAACATAAAAAGTAACATTTAGATTAATGTTTAGAAATTGGGTTTTTGACAAATTGTTCTTAGTTAATAATATGCTTTATGTCTGCTGCGATAAACCTGCATTATTGAATACATTAGTTCTGTTTAGAAGTGTTTTGTTCCTAAATTGCATCTCGAACTGCTTATTAAAGAAAAATTATTGTATCGTAAACGGTGCTGTTGGTTTTAAAATATAGTTTTAATTTTTTAATTTACGATGCATTTTTATTGTTCCAGTTACCGTTAGGTTAAATTCAATATTTTGAGTGAAAGAGTATTTAGGTACATTTAAGAAAACATTACCGGTACTCATTTATAAAAATGTCTTTCAATTGTTTTATCATATCTAAGCACGAGTATTCTGCTAGTGTCATGATAAAAGAAATATTATTCATTCATATTTATTGCTAATAAAAAGTGGTGGCTTCATATTAAAAAAATACTTCAAAAATAAAGTTTACTCTAAATATTTGTTAAACCTACTGTATAAATATTTTTACTAAAGTTGGCAGAAAAGGGTTAAAATGGACGTAGGTACATATTTCAACAACCCTTAATAATTTGTTCTATATTACTTCAGTATGCCCAATTTAAATTAATGTGTATTTTGATGGAAACTTTCTCACGTTTTTATATTACAAAAATTGGTCACACTCAATAAAATTGGTGATGCTGTGAGAGGATGTATCAGGGAGTCAGAACTTTTGGATTTCAAAATATATTTTGATCGCATGTTAAACAAATATATAGAACTGATAAGAAAAATTTTCAAAATTACTGTCTTTGAGCAGGTGTCTAGAAAATGATATACAGGGAAATCGTAAATCATTTTTAATGGGAAGAGTATCAAAATAAATCTAGTGACGTAAGTATTACATAAATAAGTATATTAACTGATTAAATGAAAATCTTTATCCTAATATGACTGTTTCACTTAAGTATTTGACTTTGGTACATGAGAGTTTATAATTTACAATATTTAATTATATAAGATCTTGTCAATAATAAATTGTAATTATAGTTGAGATACACTATAATTTATACATAATACAGGATATAAATTGAATTTTAAGTTTTGTATTAAAATTGTTGGAAAATTCCATTCATCTCATACAGTTATTAAGAGATTTCACGTAAAACTAATTGCTGTTACCAAAAAGTAATTAATAACCTAAGTAATGAAATTTTCAGTCAGCACTCCATAATCTATCAAAGAGGAAGTAATTAAGGGAACTTTCTTTGTTAACTAAAGGTAATGGAATATTTTATTATATTATATTAAAAAAATTTATATCCACCCGAACTATTTGTATTATCCTATATTCTATTTAATTACAAATCTATATATAATGACATGCTGTCCGTTGGAAAGCCATAACTTGAGAACGGCAGAACCAATTTGGCTATTGGTCGTTTTAAAATGTTCGTAATAGTCCGAATTAGGTTTTTATGGAAAGAAAAATTTGAAAAGTTTCCCGGAAAATTTTCAAATTCAGGAAAAACTGAACATCCATTTTTCTATGAATTTAAGACCATACTCACAAAAACAGCTGCTCTGATAAAATAATGCTTAGTAACACATGTTTGTTTAAATTTATTACCATAGCAACTTTACTTAGCACATTATTTATATCTGTTAATTATTCTTCAAAACCAAAACCTTTTTTAGGTTATATTGACAAACTAAAAGCAAACACAAATAAAATCCACTAAAACTGCTTGCTAGGCCGATTCAACTATTCAATGCAAACATCGGTTGTTACATATTATAAATAAAACAGCAAATTCGGATCTAAAACTGAAAATAATTTTAGGTTAGGCCTACAATGAACCAAAACACGTTTATTTGCAACCAATTTGGCTAATTTAGAAACAGGTAAAATTATTCTTCACAACTATAAGTTTTTAGATTAGGTAAATGCAAACAAAATGTTTACTATATTATAAGTCAATCTTCTAGATCCAAATGTCTTAACAGATTAGTTAATGTAAATATTTGCCTGTTCCCGTGTCGGAAAACCATTAGCAATGTTTACGCTCCAGACAACAAAACAAAAAAGGTCGTTTATCATAAAGCATTGCAATGATCGAAATAGTGTCGTCACAGAAAACCACTCGAATTAAAGCATTTCTTTACATGAAATGAGTCTTAATGCAATTATAACTTAAATTTTCGAACAAAACCGCATGATACCAAGTCGATCGCATTCCATACACTGTCATATTTCGAACATTTCAGCGGTGTAGGCCTACTGATCTCGCATGTAAAATTTGCAATTAGCATTCTTCTGAATGTAGTCCTCCGCAATGAATATTCATTTCCGCAATCGTGAATAGGTACAATGATCACTGAGAAATAAGTATTTATTCTCATTTTTACAATTTTTCAACAGCTATCACAAATTCACAAAAAGATAAGAACAAATTTATTGAAATTTCTACAGGACAAAGTTTGTCGGGTCAGCTATTAATAAAATATCTATATATTTAAAGCCGTAAGGAAAAAACATTTGGACAGTTCGTCTGAGACTTCTACTGGTCCGATTTACACTAGGGTTTTAACAAAACAAAGGTTTTCGGTCCAATATTAGCAGGTTTTATTTGTATTTTGAAAATATTTACATTAAATGGGTCAAAAATGAAAAATACACTTTTTTTATAGAAATTTAACATGGGGGAAAAAGTAAACTTGTTTCTTATAAAGCAAGTTTATTCAAATTTGTATGATTTAGCAAATATTTTAGTTGAAAATTTGAGTCAACACGAGGTGTAAATGAATATAGTAGGCCTACATAAATGCTCACAACGTTGTCAATTCATTTACCAATTTAAACAACGTTGTCTCACGCATTTAATTGTAACATTCTTGATTATTTAGCAATTTTATTGTACTCAAAGCGCGTACGCTAGTTTAGGATGAACCAAATTTAAGTTAAAACAATGTGAATAAACCGACTTTTCAAAAATATACGTCGGGTTTCAATACAAAATATGTTTACTGTCCATAGTTATCTGGCCTACATAAAAAATTACGTTAAATTTGTAAGTTTGATATAGCCTATTTTTATTTTTGCACAATATTCAAGACATGATAATGTACTCTATATTATATAAAAACGAATGTTTCTTTCTTTTTTCTTTGTCCTCTATAGACTCAAAACCTATTCGACCTATGTCACTGTTTATTTATATGTCTATCATTACCAGGAGTGTTAAGACCTTACAATTACCACAGTCTAAGAAATGGAAAGTGGGTAGTAATTATTATTATGAAAATTATGTAATATTATTTTTATGTGATATAAAAAACCATTTGAAATTTGATTACTTAAGTCAAAGGGATGAAATTGAAGAAACCTTTACAATCCAGTAATAATCTATAAATTTACTTTTTCTATATTCTCAAAAACTACCCAACTATTTTCACTAAGGATTTCACAATTTACATATTATATTAGTACCATTGGTTTAGATTGTTCAGAGAATATTGCCACTACAATCAAAGATATTAAAATGGGTAGCACCCCTATTCTGTAAAAATAAATTGCACTATTTTTTCTACAAACTATAAATATAAATTGGCGTGATACTAATCTTAAGTGACATAAAAACCATTTGCAATTCGATTACTTAAGGGTCGGCTCTAGCTGTCGGCCATGTTGGCTGGCACTAGATAAGACCAATGTTAAATTAAAATCCAAAATTTTCCTTTACTTTTGATCGGATAGTTATGAACGATATGTCATTTTAAAGCTATAGCCAATATGAATGCAAATGACTTTTAAAAAACTAAGAAAAACATTTTGTTTAATATTTATTAACAATTTAAAACATTGATTTTTAATATTTTTTTATGTTGTCACTATTAATTATAGCGAAAACCTACCAAGCCATTCGCATGAAGAATTTTGTCCCTAAGACTTTTTTTATACGCTATTTAAACAATTGCGGGTTTTCAATGGATTTAGGATAAGCAATGTCCGTGTAACCTACCGCCGCTATAGGGTGATTTTAAATATTTTTTACGTTGTAACTATTAACTATAGCGAAAAATTACCAAGCCATTCGGATGAAGAATTTTATCCCCAAGTGTAGGTATTTTTTTTAAAACGCTATTTCAACAATTGCGGGTTTTAAATGGATTTAGGATGAGCAATGTCCGCGTAACCTACCGCCGCTACGCTGGAGTCGCAGGTTGCTTTCTGTTTTACTAGAGCTGACCCTTAAGTGAAATTAATAGAATATAAATAACTAACCTTAAAATGCAATAATAAATAATCGATACATTTACTTTTTTCTATATTCACAAAAACTATTCAACTAATTTCACTGAACATTTCACAATTTCCACATACTGTATTAGTACCTGGATTGTTTAGAGAGTCTGGCTATTACAATCAAAGAAACTATTTGGGTAGCTATCTCCTACACAATCAAAATAAATTGCACTAACTTTCTAAAAACTATATATCTAAATTTGTGAAGTATTATTCTTAAAAACCATTTGCAATTCGATTACTGAAGTCAATGCAATGAAATGGAATAACTACAATTAAGATTAAATCAGGTAATAGTGAAGCATTTCCGGTCCACAAGTAATGTAATATATCCCATCATGGTATTCAAGGTCCATGAGAGTTGGGTTGAAATTCAAGCTTAAGTTTGTCTTCAAACCAGTTCATCATTTCAGCCTTATATAGGATCACCATCCCTGCTCACTAACTAGTTACCACATCCTCTAACTTGTGTTACAGATAATATCTGTGCTTGTGTCCAGCTCTCACTCCAACTATAAAGTGACAAACCATGTTTACTGACATTTTAATGATAAACATAACGTAAACGATACAAATTGATAAAATAATTAATAACACAACTTATTGATTAAATAAATAAAAGGATAACGGGTCGCTACAATATTTATTAGGTACCTTTGCTACACTAGTTTCTTCAGTACTTGCTGAAAATTAACAACTTCCGTCGTATTATTTTATGCAATCATTACTTAAACAAATAGGAGATAAAGCATTTATTTTAGTAATTATTTATAAAAATGTATCTAAATTTATTTGTAAAATTTATAATTTGTTAGTGAAATTCTTATAATAAAATACACTAAAATAAAATAAATATTTCTGAAAAAAAATACGAAAAATTTAAATTTACGTTATTTAAATTTTGTAGCTAAATCATGGTTATTTTAACATAAAACAATGATGCCGTTTATACTAAATTCGTCACATAAAAACCTGTACAAAAGAGTTTTATCAGATTATTAACTTACACGGTAGATTGTATTTTTTGTATAGTTACTTTGTGAGAAGGACAGATTGCTTGTGACGAAATCCTATTCGTTGTGTTAATTAATTCCCACCGGAACACAAAACCTTTGTTGACCTCTAATTAATCGAAATTGGAAACCCACCTTTTCTCTTTCGTTTCGGAAGTTCGTTACGAAGAGTTAATGGATTCACTTTAAATTCCGACTTTGATAACTTAGAGCAGAGCTGTTTGTGATAACAATGTTTTTAACAGATTTCACGTTTCCAATTCCTTGATATTTGTTGCAGGCTTTGAAAAAAAATAATTTCAACCTTGACTTCATTTGAGCAATTCATTTGTAAAAAGGCAAAACTGAGTTCTTTTACAATAAATATCTGAAACAAGATGAGGGAGGTAGTGCTATGCTATCAGTACATGAAAAGTGGTGCTTATCAGTTACGAATACAATAGAGAAAGTCAGGAGCAAAGGTCAAGGCGGGTTGTCTTCCCGGTTCCATTTCCCCAAAGTTTTTCAAGTACACTTAGAATCTCAGATAACTTAGCGGTACCAAACTAAATTTATTTACAGTTTCTATTTTAAAAATGTGCTACATTTAACCTCAACATACAACTTACTTATTCCTAATATTAATAACCTGCTTTGATGTTATGATAAACATATCATTTCCAGAACTTTGTTGTTCCATTACTTTTAAACGAAGAGCTAGATTACTAAGCTCTAGTTGGCCCCATTCTGTTTTTCTTTTAATAAACTTTTCAATTGTGTATTATATGACCTACCTTTACATTTGATTGTTAACCCCTCTACCCCCTCAAGCCTTCCAAAATCATAGAGGTTCAGTATGTCCAAAAATGTGTTCTGTTATGCAACACAAGATTCATTTTGTTAAGTTATTTTCAGTAACAAAAATAATAAAGTCACTTTATGAACTATATATGTTTGTATATTGTATCAAAGTAGTAGCTATTATTCCTTAGACGTAACAAAACTCTACTAGAGCCATAATCTTCATAATTCTATGTAAAATCTAAATTTATCAGAAAGCATAAATCATCTTAAATCGATGAAAGAAACTTTTTTCGCTCGAAAAAACGTCGAGTTTTAATAACCATCGCCCTTAACCGATACATAAAACTTCAGTTGTTATTTTTTTAAATGACTACCCCCTAACATATGATATTTTGATTTAAATTCTGAGTCCATAAAACCTTGTAGCTACGGAGTTAGCGCACCTGACGCTGAATCTAAATATACCAAGTTTTAAACCTTGTTAAGACTTTGCATTTTCAGAAAGGAATTAGAAGTTAATAATTTTATTTCTACGAAATCCCTTTTGTTGTGATACAAATTCTTCATTCAGCTGACACAATATTATTTGTTCTCATACGTATTAAAGAATTAATTAAACGTTTTATCGATAAAGAAATAGCGTTGGTTTTTACAGTTATTTCAAATAGAAGAGAGTATTAAGAATCCTTTCTCCGGTTGGAAGTAGGGAATAATATTATCATAAATCACATTCTGATTGTTTCTGGGTTAGGGAACGTAGAATAACTAAACCGAAAAGTAAAGAAAAAAGAACCAAAGCCGGAATGTTACTAAGTCTGAATTTAAATCTCTGAAGTTTCTCTCTACCAATATATTATCTGTAAACTGTAATAGATTAGACAAATTACACTTTATGCTATTAACATAAAATACTTAACTATAATTTCACTCTTTGTAAAAACTGTTTTCAATTTCAGATTCTGTCAATTTAATTTCAAACCTATGTTTTTGTTTTATTTTCGAGTTTACTCAGATTGAATAAGCTAAAAGATAGAAATTATAGTCACAAAATTAGATTATGTTGATCTTATAGAATACTGAATTCTTAATGTTTTTAATTTAACGTAAAATTACAAATTACAAATTTCAAAGTGAAATAAATAAATAATGTAATACTTATAGGAGACTACAATGCATTTATTACTGGTAGAGTTTTTTCCATTAATTATTAATATAAATTGTTTTTATTATAATATAATAAATGCAGAAGTAATATATTTTTATTATAATCTTATGGAAAAATATTAATGTTTACTAAATTTTATGAAGTAGATATTTTTATGTAGAGTGCACTATTTATCTCATAAACTATTATGATATTTTAATTAAATAGAAGATTTTTGTAAACGTAAATTTGGTAAAAAGTTTTATGAATGTCGTAATGATTAAAATGTTTTAGTAAATTCCCTACTATAATTTCTTATAGTTTTTGGAGGTTGTCATAGTGATTATGATTTTGTTATACTAGGTCTTTGATAAACACACAATTTTATGAATTAAAAACACGTAAATTAAAGTTAAGGTATTTATAAGGTGGTTTTCTATTCTTCCCAGAGATAAACGGAAAGAGACATTTTAATATGATTCAAAATAATATTCTAAAGTAGTATCAAATCTGATCTTAAGTGATCAACTAGGCTTTATTTAGAATTTTTAAAACAGTCACAAACAACTTTAGCAGCCAAAATAATAATTTAAAAACATGTAAAGTCAATAACATTATTTAATCAAATATAAACATGTTTCATAAAATATATATACAATTGTGGTGGTAGGGACGTCCCTATATCACGCATGTTAAACTTGTGATATTGTGACAGTTAGGTACACATTACTCCTTAAAGTATTAGGCTTAGAGCTTTCAAACAAAAACCAATTGAAATCCTGTACTTTGGGCTATAGACCAATTACATTTTTTATTTGACATTTGAAATATAAACAGTTATTCTTTTAAAAGAACAAATTTTTACTTTGTTTTTGTTAATTGAAATATTTATAAAACATGTTTTAATTAAGTTTTTAAAATTTTAATTGGTCTACTAATTAGTGGTAAAATTTGTAGAACTGTAGGACAACAAATAGCTGAGCAACATGTACCGTAGTTAGGATTTTTAGTGTTTTCGGAAAAACGCGTTAAAGTTAGGCCAATATCACTCGTATGACATTTATGATTCTTTCAAATTTTACAAATACATGATTCAACCAAAACTTTTTGTAATAATTCCAAATTTAAAATTGAATGGCCTTTAGAAATTGACATCAATATTATCAGTTTTTCTTACTTGAAACTTAGTTTCTGAAATTTTGTTTGTGCATTAATAGGCTTTTTCTTCTCTGACGTAGGCATAGGCCTTGGATCATTGTCTGCTTTGTTATTTAAATAGAAACGTCTTTTGTTAAACCTTTTTATTCTAGGCATAATTCACTGTACAATTAGATGAAGCACAGAACAATAACACTGAACTAGTATAAAATCTAATAAGCGGAAAGATTTTGTAAAAATAATCTCAAACTAAACTCTCACAGATCACAAATAAACATTACTGTATTTGTTTACATAACAAACAAAACACTATCAGCTCACAGACTATTTCTAAGAGCTATTTCACACCACAGTGAGGTCTGAAAACCAGGTTAGCCAACATTACCAGTCTATTCCATCTAAAACACCATTTGAAACGTATGAATAATTATTCGAAATCTGTAGCTCTTGCTTATGTTTTTAACAATTTATGACGAATAGATTGTTTTAGAGCATTTAAACTATATATGTTTCTTATTCTGGAAGACTTGCTAAATAAATTACGACGGTAAAGAAACATTTTTTCCTTTCATTTTTAGACGTCCCTACCCCCTATGAGGTAAAACTATTAAGATACAGATTCTTGTTTGGCGACTAAAAACAAGCGGAATTAAAAATGCTAATCGGGGACTTTAGAAACTGCGTTACTTGACATAAAATAGGAAAATAAGTTTTTTGTAAATTTTGAAAATTCCAACACTCTTTATTGAAAATTAAAATTGTTATTATTTCTTGGTTGATAATATAACATATTTTTATACTTTAACATTTTATTATAATACCCTCTCGTTTATAAGTTTAATAATTTTGAACTTTATAAAATACATGTTGGGTACATTTATTATAGGTTGTTTCCATTATTTCTTCCGTTAACTTTTACATAGTCTAGAAAAAAATAATTATGGATGCATTAGTAAATTTTTTTTTAAATAATTCGTGGAACATAATATAATGTCTAGGTCGAATCTACTGTAAATCTATTAGAAAATTATTAGTCAGAGATTATAATGAATCTGGCAAAAAATCAAACTTGGTTAAATTTCCCCATATTTTAAAACAGTTGCAAATAAACATATCATGATATCATCAGCACCTCAAATACCTTTAGTGATTTTTAGGACAAATATGTTGTATTAATTAAATACATTGACGAGTTACATTTAGTAAAAACTCTTTAACACACAAAACAAGAAAAACTTTTTTCTCACTTTCAATTTTTCATTGTGTAGTAGTTTATTACAACAATATTACATCAAAGTCACAGTTGCTATTTGTAATATGATTATTTATTTGATTTGTCATATTTATAATTTAATATTGAAGGCACATCGAAACAAACATAGCTATTGACTTAACTGCAAACAGTAGTCGACAATTGTTTATATCTGTTAAGGATAACACAGTATATTATGAGGCTCGGTGTTGGAAGCCGGTATTGCTAAAGAGACTTGCTTTAAATTGGCAGGTTCTATGACATAGTGACGTCAATTATGTGATGTGTCAGTAACAATTGTAACCATCAGCACGGCTTGTTAAAGGATGCTTTGTAAAGGCAGTTCTAAAACCTACACTTCTTTTGAATGTTTCACGTTGTAGGCTCAAGTCACATCAGTATAGGATACAGTTAAAAAATGTAAAACAGGTAAAACTAAAAATGTTTTATCAATTTGAATAATTGCGTTAATTACGTTAAACATTTAAATGTAAAACATAGTTTTTTTAGGAAAGGAAAATCCTTTATGAACCATAGAAATCAATTACTCTCCTTGAACGGGACTCCCACGCCTACCTTTTTAAATCCCTAAACCTCATATATTCCTAGTAGGGTTCAGCACGGAACTGTTTTCACATTACGTCTTCCTGGTGCCTTCTTTCTAGTTTTGGGGTCATACATTTCCTCTGTAATATCATGTAAAACATAGTCAGGTTATTAAAATCTTCATGATGTCTAAGACAGGTGGTTTTTATAATTTGTATTGTATTAGAATTGTGTTAACAAAACAATAAATTTGGAATAGAGGCCTCGTGATGTAAGGAATTAAACTGTGCCATTCCAAATACAAGGAGGATAATTTTGTAATTTAAATAGCATCATTTAACAGTTAAAAATTAAATACTAATCCAGTTTTTCTTGCGTGATAACACCAAGTTGTGTCTTTATGATTATATTTATATATTTATTCCAACTAAAATTTAAGATTTGTACCAATCTCTATGCGTTCTTTCAAAAGCAGAGTTACTGGGAACCACAGTATAAATTAAAGTGAGAGAGCCTATTTAAAAAAAAAAATAATAAAAGCTCCTTGAAAGAACAATCAGTTGTTGAATAATACGTTTTAATAATAATCTATAAACTAAATAAAATCCAACACTGTCTTGTTTGAGCTCCACAATAGTCTTATTTGACAAAATTAATTTGGGAAATATATTTTTATTTCAGATGTTCAAAGGCGTTGACATAATACGAAGTTATTCTCTCAAAGTACTCATAACTGTTAAATAAATTATCGCACAGGCATTATATTCGGCATACATCGTTTTTGAAATAATTTCATACCAAAAAATAAATAAAGTATTAGTAGTTTATTACAAGGTTTTTTTTGGAAGTTATATTATTGAAATTTCCTTTTATTATAATTTGATTTTAATTTTGTTTCTGATTGGATTTAAATGTATTTTTAAATTAGCTGTAATAGTTCGGCATAATTAGATAAGTCACTTATCTTAGTTGACTTTTAGGCTCAAAATTCTTCTTAAAAAACCTAACGATTCCAACCTGGTTTTAAGTTTATTTTACAATCCTGTTACGGACTATTTTTCTGTTATGGAATACATTTAAACGTTCTATTATTATTTTCGACAATGATTTCACTGAACTCGAAGCGAATATAAAAGCTTTTACATTTGAAACTACGTCTTGAAAGATACATGGGTGTGACTTTTGGTCCTTCTGACTCTGTCAAGCAAAGAAAATTAAAATTGTAGATCGGCACCTCGGTTGACTTGGCCTTGGTTAGAGATAACTCGAAAAATATATCAGCGGTAACATATAACATTTTATTTGTACATGCTTACGAAATCTGGTGTTGAAAATCTCTAATAAGAAGCACAGACAGAGAGAGTGCTGTTCAATTAACATAAATATGTACTGACATTACAGTTTCTTATTAGATTGTCTATTTTAATGTTTTGGTATGTTGGTATGTAACGCTTTGAAAGTCATAGTTTAAGCCATCAATTTTAAACGATTTAAATTAACGTAAACATTCAGGCCACCGATTGTTTTAACCTAATTTATATTTGTATAGTTGGTAGCCTACAAATTAAAACTCTGCTTAAGTATGAGAGGAATATGTCTGAATATTTATCATTAAATCTCCTCAGCAGAATTTATTTATTTTCTTTCGTAAATAAGAGCAATTTATTTATTGTTACGTCTTCAGTTTATAAGTAGAGTATTTATTCTGAATAAATCAGTGACAGTTTGTAATATGCACGAGTCTAGACTCTTTATACTATCAGATATATTTTACGATTTCCTTGCTAAATGTGTTACAATCTAAAATATGTGCAGTAACCCGTGTTTCCTATCAAGTTAAATATTTTGCCACAGTTATTTCTTATGTTTTGGAATACATTTAAAAATATTTTAGGCATGTTTTGTTAACAAAAAATGAAAATGTCCATATGTACCTATAACGTTGAATTTCTTTACAAATGAAACTTTTAGAAGTACATTTTTTAAATAGTCTTAAATTGTTAGATAATTTTGATTGTGTGCCGAGTGTTTATGTACACATATTTATTTGCATACATATATATAACTCCAATTTCACTATCATAATCCAAAATTGAATTTAACTTTAAGCATCAGCACTTCATTAAAACATTAAGGCAGCTGTTCGGAATAGGTATCATAGTATTTATAGACATATACACTTTGAAAAAGTGTGGATGACTTTAACAAAGTTATTTACACAAACTGTATTTTTTTTTTTATTTATCGAAACTGAAAGTTTTACATTTTCATTCAGGATTCTATGGGCGTTTAAACCAAAGTGGTAATTTTTAAAACTTTATATGAATAAAAAAAATATCTTCAACGAGTTATAATATTTTTTCAACATTTATACTAGCTGTCAATGAGCTCAATTTATGTTTGAGGTAAAGCATACAAATTGACATTCGATGAGACTTACAGTTCTTCTAGACTTTTACAAAAAGCGTCGCTGTGTTCGTGTTTATAACGTTATAATAACTCAAAAGTATTCCCGCTCGCTGCTACAGTAACAGTTCAACAACAATGCACAAAAATGATTATTTAATAAATACCCTATACATCCCTACATTACAGGTACTAAGGAGTGAACAAAAAATAACGTTTATAATAATTTGAACTGTAACTTATTTTTGAAATACATAAAGTTATGAAAACAGATTTGATTCTGCTTCGTATAGGAAGCTGATCGCAATAGTCCCATTTATTTGGGTTGCAATTAAGCAAACACAAATTAAATGTTAAGTTTGATAAAAAAACATAAGATTTTAACTCCTCTTTACTTTTTTAAAATTATAAATTACACATCAACTGTCAACTTTCAGCTATGTTTTATTATTATAATTGAAATTAAAAAACGAAATCTGTAATTTACTTTTAGATTAATTAAAAGAGAAGTGAGAATTAGACTATTTAAAAAAGAATTATACATTTAAACGTCAATTTCATCAAACTTTACAGTTTGTTGGCTAACGTCTTAGTCAACATTTGAATGTGAATGAATTATTCAAAAATATTTAAAACAAAAAAAATTTACTAAAATATCTACTTTTTAAGTATTGAAAATATAGTCATATAATTCCTACAGTTATACAACGATTGATGTGTAGAAAGTACGGTATTTTTAGTAAATTCAATATTTACAAATCACTGACGTAAAACAGAGAAGTAGAACGTTTAAAAGAGACCTTTGAATATCTCTTTATAATACCAAAAAATTGCGATATTAATTCACAAAATCTGGCCCTATTTCATATGAGTCAAAATAGAAGTCACCAGTCACCACTACATCAAAAACTCTACTATTTCAGTGGAAGTATCAGAATAAACTGTTTACATTTGCCGCGAGTGTTAGTCAGCAAAGTGAACAGGGGGCAGAGCCTGCATATACAATTTTATTCACTACATATTACTATGTATTAGAAACAATGTTTTACTGTTATAATTATCTGAAATGTTAATTCCATTTTTAAACTGGGTTATTTTAAATACATTTTAACACAGGTAAAACTGAAAATATTAAACAACTTTTATGTTGAAACCTTTATTTAATGTAATCTTAGTTTAATGGATAGTTTTACTTTCTGCCACTTAGGCCAAAGTTCACATTTTCTAAAATCAAAACAACTAAAATAAGTAATTCATGCTAACATACCAATATATGTATTTAATACTTGGCATATATATATATATTTTTTTTCGTTTATAATTTTTAAACAAGTATATTGTTTAAAAACTACCTATGTAAAATAACCTTTGTAACCTATAGGCTATGTATGATCACGAAAATAAATGTTAATGAATTATAACCATTGAACAATAAACAACAAATATTGACTATTTTAGAAGGTGTATTACTTTTTTAATTAAAGATCTTTTTGCATCTACCTCCGGTGTGTCTTTTTTCTAGTCAATAACTACTAGTCATGGTTTCTTTTTTCCAGAATTATTTGATTTTAAAATTGCATGTAAGTCTTCTTCTAAAGTTGCATTAGTTGGAGTTTGAAAAAAAAGAAAAGTAAAGATGATCCTGTCGTAGTAATAATTCCTCTTGCAGAATGTTATCACACACTTCTTCGGTGTTGTCATGTAACTAGACACGGCAGAAGGAATAAAATATTGTTTGTTTTTAAAAACAGTTTTATGTTCCTAGACTAGTTTCTTAGTTTTCTAATTGCCTCTGTTTACCTTAGTAATCGACATCTCGTTTAAAATGCACTAATGTAAGGACGAGTTAGCATAGTTTAGTTTTTTTTTACACTACGTTTTGTTTTTTGCAATATGCCTAGATAAAATCAGGTTGTTTGAACGAACAGTTGAACATTTTCTAACTAGCCTAAATTTTTGTATGAATTCATTACAATAAGCACAGTAAATATCAGGCGCATTAGAAAGTTCTATATCATTTTCCAAGTAGACGGGCGCATTGTAGAATTAAGGTGCTCTTTACAATAGGTCTGATTCTACAACCTAGCCTACGTCATATAAGTAACACTTGTATAAAATAACTAACAATTTGTACGTTCGTGTAACATGTATGCTATATTTTGTATATCTCGGGTACACTGCTAAACATGAACAATATAGCAGGTAACCGTCGGTTTTAGTTTTTTATTCAATTTATTAAAATATTGATGTTACGTATGATAGGTACATTACAAAAATGGTTCCTGGTGGAGAGGATTACCACAATTATCAATTGGTTACAAAAAATGTATTGAACTTATCAAAAAAGTTAAAATTGTTGTACCCTTGCCTCATCAAACAATTTCTCAAATTTGACAATCATAACAAACCTTTCTACTATAGGGAATTTGTTGTAACTCCTGTATACATATGCATATACTCTTAGCAGTTGCAACGTTGATCATAAATACAGTTAATATTAAAACACCCGTACCACCCTTTTCCATACACATTATAAATAAAATCGGAGTAAAATTAACATTGCAAATTTTTGTATCGTATATTTTGAGCAATGTCTTAAATTGGTTTCGAATATAAACTTGTTTAAACAATACATATTGATTGATTTATTTTAAAAATTGTGTAGAAATATTGTAACGAAAATATTAAAACAAAAAAGAATCAATAAGGATGAATGTGTAAAGAAGTTTCAAAATTGTTTTTATATTTTTAATGCCTGTATGTGCCTTACGTAAAGAAATACAGTTAAAAGTAAGTGAAAACACCTATTTTACGAAATGTAATAAAGCCATGAGGGAAAGTAAAGTTGGACAAAATCCTTCATATATATCACAGGGGAAGCCAGAGTTTCCCGTCACCAACTTCCCTTCATCCCTCCCACTGTTCTGGCTTCACTGTAAACAAACAATTTAAAAAACAAATTTGTTTTCTACGTTCCTATATTCTAAAATTTCCCATTTGAGTTCAAGAAGTGAATTTGTGTTATTGGATTTAGAAAACAATGTAATGCCGCAATTGAAAATGTTTATAACAGTATTTATACTTGATTAAACCTTAAGTTGTATACTAAAAAAATTTTAATTAATTTCATAAGCTAAAGTGAAACGTAAAGTTAGTTCCGCTAATCAACTAATTGGATATGTTTAAAAAATATATATTTGAATTAATGTAAAGTAAGTTTCTGAGATATAATAATCATTTTCTTTTGTTAAGGTTTTATTTAAATGTAGGCTTACTAGAGTAAGACTATGAATTTGCAAATTCTGTTTAATACAAAGTGTAAAATTTTCCCGAATTGAAGAGTGGAGTTAATCAATAACTGCACTCCAGCCCTATTAATCTCAAAATAAAAATAAAAAACGTCAAATAAACACGTCGAACATGCATCAAAGTATGACATTGGAACTGCTTTAGATCGTTCGAAATGACTAGTAATTACCTATGCAGGTCAGCTACAGCTAACCAGAGACTGATATACTCCAACTTAATGGAAACTTACAAGTAAATGGAATAAATGTATTTAATTTTACGTCGTAACACAGTTTTGAAGACAGAATGCATACGATATACTTTAAATCAGGTTTAACAAATACATGTTTTTGTGGATGGACATTTTGAATGGAATAAGAGTCAACTGACGTAAGAGAAATAAAATGTACGATAAAATGAAAATGAAAGTTAAGAAGGAGAAACATTCAGTCAATGTTAGTTAAATAATACATATTTTCAATATGCTTACTATTTATTACTGTTTAAAGTGTAATAATACTAATATATATATTATTTTTATACAAATAATTCAAATATTTGAATCCAAGGCTATTCTCATTTAAATCCGCCTACAGAGTAAATATATTTTCCTTTCAAACACTATGGAACTTAAACGGAAAAATCTGTAGCATTTAATGTCAAAATGTTGGTGACCTCTCAGAACAATATGAACCTCTCACAATCCCGTATAATAGAAGTTATATGTACTGCAACGGTGGGTTACAAATGCAGCAATATTTATAAATCACCATTAGTATAACAATTTGTCATTTTTATGACATATAAACAACACACATAAAATTTATAATAATAATTGTTGTTTTTAATAATTGTAAACGTTGTGTCCTTTACAATATTACATTTAAATTATGTTTTCCAATCAAACTTAAACAAGTTTGAAAGAAAAAACGTCAAATACGTAAGGCTTATATGCAAAGTTTAGTTCTTGGAAGGTTGAACTAAGTAGGACGAAATCTATATATATTAATTTAAAAAGATTTTTTTTATCCGAATGAGATCTCAAGTTTTACTGGACCGATAAACACGCAATCGATACCAAATTAAAGGTAAATTGTCTGTGTAGTTGCCCATTTTGCTTGGATTTCAGCTATTACCCCACTAAAATTTCTAAAAACGGAAATTAAAATCTCTTATGGCAATTTAACATGGGGTAAAATTTTAAGCCTTTCCTAGTGATATCTGGAGTTCTATAAGACCGATTAACATGCGGTTTGTGTTAAATGAAAGGTAATTAACTCTATATTTGCCCATTTGCCTTAAAATTTTACTATTCCTTGATTTTTTAATATTTAAAAAATGGAATTTAAACATTTTCTATTCATTTGTTTTTACTGATTAACTGAATAACACAGATCAGCTGATTATAATAGCATACGTTTTATTATCATCTGGAGTTCTATTGGACAGATGTAATAGCACAGATAAGCTGATTATAACAGCACTTGTTTTAATATCATAACTTGGTTTGTTTATGTTGTAATTTACTTTATTGAAGTAGGTTATGTTTAATTTTGCTATTGCAGTAATAAAATGGGATAACTACCATTAAAATTAAATAATAATTAAAATGGGATAGCTACCCATATAAAATTGCATTACCATGAAACAGACATAAGTTGTATACGCGCTCTACCACCCCTGCCCTGATCATAAGAATCTTATTTTAACCACAAGTTCCTTCAAAATTATTTGTTCAATACACTCACTAAATTGTGTTTATTAATTTAATCTAAGTGATTATTTATATACTAAAATCAAGCAATAGCGAAGCATTGCCGGGCCCCCAAGTATTTTTAATACCTAAAAATATCATTAGAATAGGGGCCCATTGATTTATCACTCATTGCTAAGTAATTCATGATAATCCAATCAACTGTTCCAAAATCTGCTTTTATAACTTACACGATACACATTTTAATATGTATTGATAATTTAAGTTAACATAAATCTACATATATATAATCGAAAACCCACTCACTCACTCACTCACTGATCACAGAATCTCAAAAACCATACCACCTAGGAACTTCAAATTTGGTACACATAATTGCTCATAAGTGTACCTAGAGGCACACAAAGAAAGGATTTTTAAATATTTGGCCTGTAAGGATTGAAACAACCCCTAAAACAATAAATATTGTTTATTATATTCGTATATCTCAAAAACCCTACTGAATGTGAAGTTTGGTACATGTATTTGTCATAGGGGGCTAGAGGCGCACTAAGAAAGGATTTTAAAATATTTGGCCTGTAAGGTTTGAAACAACCCCTAAAACAATAAACAACTCAAAAACACTACCGCCTAGGAACGTGAAATTTGGTACACATATTTCTCATAGAGGCTAGAGGCGCAATAAGAAAGGATTTTTAAATATTTGGCATGTAAGGGTTGAAACAACCCCTAAAACCATAAATATTTTGTTTATATCTAAAAAAAAAACTACCTCGTAGGAACGTGAAATTTGGTAGACGAATTTGTCATAGGCGCTTTAAGAAAGAATTTTAAAATGCTGTATATGACTTTTAAGGGTTGAAACAACCTATAAAACGTATTGTTTGTTATAATTTCCTTAAAGCTAGAAAACTAAAATTTTGTACATTTATTTTTAAACAATACATGTAAAAAGTAAACCAGTTTTACATGTGTCACGTTCTGCTAAGGGGTGAAATGCTGCTAGGGGTAACAACCCCTAAACTATAAATATGTATAAATCGTACTACAAAGAAATTAAAAACTCGAATATGAAAATAAGTTAACTGTATCAACGTTTGTACCAAACTGTTTTCTTAAGTATTGGATCAAACATTCGATTCACCGTGTATCAGGAACATTCGCTGTACTATCTGACGTACTTACTTGTCTCAAACATTCGTTCCAACGTTGAAGCGAGCGTTCGTAACATCGTGTAGAACCGGCTTTATACGAAGATGTAGGCCTACGAATGTTTCCGAAGTTAAACGAATGGGTATCTCTTCTTTAAACCTGTACAAATGAATATATTGATAATAAAAAGCTGTATTCATAATTATTTTACATCCTCAAAGCAAATCTTATAACGTATTATAGCCTACTTTAGTTCTTTAGGTCATATTTTAAGAAAACCAACTTCACAAGACTTATATTGAATGAAGTTGTAAACATAACCCCAAAGTATAATCTACCCTTATTTTTTTTTTAAGTATAACAGATGATGGGTGAAATTTTTTTAGATTCCAATTAGAATTTATGATTGCTGTTTTTCTGTTTTGCGAACATCAACCCATACTGTGTTTGGTTTAGCAGTCATTTTGAAATCGGAGAGAACTTCTAACCACTCCTCCTCATAAAATATTAACTTACGTTTTAACTACAACTCCGAGGCAAGTTGAACATGGATATTATTATTAGAATTGTCTTTCATTGGTTTGTTACTAATTTAATACTTTACAAAATATACTAACTGTTATAACATTATGCAGAAAAACAATAAATAATACCCTCACTTCTAGGAATAGTACAAACATACTAAGCAGTTTGTGATTACAACCTATTAGTTACTTAATAAAGTAAATTGTTTTAGAAAAAATTCAGTTATTGAAGAAAGTTATCAACTAATAAAAGACGCAGATGTTCTTCCAAATGGTTACCAAGATTATAAATCCGCTATCTGTAGGCCTATGTGTTAGGCCAATTCAATCGCAATTAGATCAACAAGATAACTTAATTATCTTTACTTTAAAATGTATCAGTTGCAAACTCTTTACCAACAAAAAAATTTAAGCTTTTTAAGCGTTGGCACAGCAAAATAATTAAACTCCATTAAACGCCATTTTTTAAACTCCAAACCTTCGATCTACATAGTTTCTAGTCCTAATCTGACTTCTGCTTTGGTATGTGATAATAGTGTGTGTTAATAAATATCAAATACAATGGTATCTGTGGTCAACCAACAAGAAACTATTTGGACATTTGTCATTTTAAAATTCATTATCAAGTTGTAATGAGTACAACACTTTTTTGTCGTGTAACAATCATCTCCACCGAGCTGTTAATTTTTTTAAATTTAAGAAAAGGGTTACAGGCAGCTTAGACAATGACAAAGAAGTGACCTTTAATATGTTTCCATAATTCACCATTTTGGTCTCCAGGTGGCTTAATTTTATATGTGTACAGTCAACACAGCCAGTGAAATTTAGAAATGTCTAATTCATTTTGTACGTTTGCTTTATCTGCCATGCCGATATCATTCTGGTGACAACTGGCAATCCAGTGTTAAATGTTTCGTATAACCTTACAAACTGCAGATTAACACCCATTAATTAAATATGGCAATCAGAATAGTAATTGGTTTATTAGTGGCAATAGTTTACCTCTGTGTGAAGTTAATTCAATTTCAGTTACAATTAAACCTGAAGTAAATTTAACATTATTTTTGTTTAGTATCTAATAACGAGATCGGTATCTTAATAAAAATAAAAGCTTCTAATATTGTTGTAAACAGAATCTCGGTGATTGCATCATAACCTCTAGTATTTTACCGTCTGTACTGGTAGGGTATTAAAAAATTGTTAAGTTTTTATTCAGTGCATATAATTACAAACATCAATGTAACAAATATAAAGTATGAATAAAATTAACATAAAACCAACACCTAAAAATAAGTACTGCAAAAAATTAATAAGAATTCAATATATTCGTTATAATTAAAACAATTGTTGAAAACACAATCTCTAAAGCCAACGTCTAATTAACTTTTCTGTTTCAGTCTATTATTTTACTTGGTGTATCTTCTTCTTCTTCTGTGGGCGGTCCGAAACCTTAAGCACGTCAGCCTCTTGGGCTTATTGCGCTCCCACTTAAGGATGTTGAACCCTTAGTTACCCTTGTCGAGGTCCATAAGCCTATTGAACTTAAGGATCTTGCTGACAAGGTCATCCTGAGGTATTGTTTGTCCTTTGTTCAGCCTGCCAAAGGTTCTATGACTCACCCGCTCAAGCCTCTCACACTCATAGATAAGGTGTTCCGCAGTCTCCTCCTGCAGGCCACATTTCCTGCATTTAGGATCTCCGGTAAAGATACCCATATTTTTCATATGTTTCCTGAAGTGGCCGTGCCCTGTGATTAGGGCAATCACCTCTTTTGCCTTGCACCTACTTAATGACAGGATGTCCGATGCAATTTGTCTTGATGGATCAAGAAGTGAAAGCTTACTCATCTTTAAGCCTTGAGAGTTCTTCCACCTCCTACTATGTTCCATCCTTGCCCAGTCGGCTACCACTTGCATGGCTGTCGTCTTGGATATGCCACAGAAGGGTTGCGGTCCTGTGAAGTCAGAAGCTGATGCCCTACTTGGTGTATAAATGATCTATTAATTTTTAACATACTTATGTAATACTAACACGAAATTTTAAATTAGATTTTATTTTTTTAAAGTTCTGTTATTTTAACTAAAATAATGTATTTACATTATTGAAAAAGAATATTGTTTGTGAAACATTCACACGAATGCCTACAAAAACCGCGATGTAAGGCAAAAACCTTTAGAACAAATTACAAAATAATGTTTTGCAGTCTGTAATATTGGGGTTGGCAGTATAGCCTAAGTGTATGTTTTTTTTTAAACATTAAAGAGACTTTGCTTATGTACTTACTTTATTGTAAAAGTATATTTACAAGTTTTCTAAGATTTGTTTTTGAATTCTTAAAACCCGTTATTATATGAATCACGATATTTAAACTGTAATTTTATTATAATAGTAAATAAACAATAACATTTTTAGAGTAATCCGAAGCATAACAATAAAATATATCCAATTAATATCCCAGTTGATCAAAGAAATTGTACAATTGTAATTTGTATTCTTTGACGAATCTTTCTTTTGTATACCACATTTATTTTGTAAATGTGGTATTTAGTTACCAAACAGTAAATATGCTTATAATACAGTCATCATTATGTATTTTCATAAATATTAAAGTACATGCAATTTGTTGAAGGTGGTCTAAGATTGTTTTAAATCTGGTATAGACATAATTGGCTTGTTATGTTATTTGTTAAAAATACTTTTATAACAAACATTTTAAACTGAATACCGGTACATTATATTAGCATCTGAAATGTATAAAAACTAGATAAAGGTTTTACTGTTGATACATTTTAGTTTCACCATTTATAAAACGTATGCTTTATAGTGAGTAACATATAGGCTAACGAAATAACTTTTTAGGCATATAATAAGACATACTAAATCTCTTTTTTACAATTAAATGGTTTTTGTTTTAACCACTTATCTGAATAAAACAATTAATTGTATATAAGCTTGGATGGAATGGTAGCTAATATGATCAGTGGTATTAATATACCCAAACTCTTAAATCCCAGCAGCAAAGCTTTTTTTTTGTCACAGTCAAAAATCTTCAGCAACTAGTTTGCTGGCAATCGGTGAAATGAAACATGTGGGGTATACATCATGTAGCCATGCAGACAGAAGCACTTTTAACAATCAATCTCGTAAATTTCGACTTATTATTCCTTAATATTAATAAAAAATAATGGAAACACAATAAAAGTATAACAACCAAAAGAATTGACTCATTTTTAAAACAATTGAGGAAGAATATGTTAGTTATTTACAATTTAATCTTTCTTTTCGAAATAGGCTACAACTTGGGAAAACAAATATAGAGACATGTTGTTTCTTTAAATGTTTGGTTTTCTAGTTTGTAGCAAAAACTTTAAATTTTATAACCAAAAGGGGAATTTTAAAATTGTCTGGCTTATTTTAAGTTATGTTTTAAATTAATAAGTTATTTTTTAACCATTTTTATTAGACATGTTTGAGTTTTGTATAAACAATATTTATATTGCGTTGTCATAAATGTATGCATGTTTATTACTTTGATTTAAAAACAAATCTTTAAAAATAGGTTAAAGCAAATACTATAATATACATATGACTGTATTCAATAGTCATATTTTTTACAAAAATATTATGGATGTGATCTAAATGTAATAATGCTTTGTGAACTAACATAAGAAAATTACTCTTCTTATATACATCTGTGCATTAAGTGTATTTCACCAACTTAGTTAATAGTACTTTTATATTTTTAAATTTTCATACATTAAGATACTTCTCTCAAAGTTTTCTACATAATTAAACTAAAAGGAAAAGAAGTATTAAATGTGTTATAGAAATATTATGAATCCAGACTCATAATACATGCCACGTGCATGTTCAATATGTTTGTGTATATATCCCTTTATGTAAAAGCAGTACTTAGTGACTCGTTTCTTATTTGTGCCAAATAAAAGAGAAATTCGCTACTCTACAATAAAGCTCCACATGTAAGTTGGAAATACTCCAACGAATATAATAAATTCTAAGATTTGTGTTGCAAAACATTCACCCAGCCTTAAATATAACAACCAAATTGTATAAAGCTAAATCCTTAAACATAACAAAATATCAAATTAAATAATTTACGATAGTAAAATTACGTTCTAAATTCCCAAACTATGTTGTACCAACTGAATAAATAATAAAATCACAAACTAACAATTAATACTAAATTTATTCACATTTATAAATCTATATTATTTCTAAATTTAAGAAGAAATATCGTTTGATAGCACACTGTGTATTTGTAACTGAAACTGTTAAGTTTCTGCTAAAGAAGTATTTACATTTTGTATCACTAAAGAAACTTTTACAGTCATGTTTAATAACGAAGTACCGTCAGTTATGTGTACTTTATTACCTTTGTAATGAAGTTTTATTATTGGGCTTTTATAACGGTTTTCAATCTGGCTGCGTTGCAAGGTCCAACTAAAATCAAATATAAATCGGAAATAAACATTCGAAAAGAGGTAATCTGGATCTGCTATTTAAGTACACAAAAACGAAGGAAAGGGGAAGTTAACCCACGAAACAATGTTGTATTGAGAACAATATTTATTTATTTGGAAATGTGGTGCTGTTGACAGGAACATCCATAAAAGAATACTGAGAAGAATTGAAAAGATTAGATGTAAGATAGATTTAAACTTAAATAATAAACGTTTTAAAAATTCCTTAATTATTATTTAAGATCTGCGTTTTAATATTTACAATTAGGAGCTTTGTGTTTCGTGTTGGGTAATAAATTATTTCTTTATAACTTATATTAAGTATTATTACATAAACAAAGTTTATAAAATATAAAACTGATGCACAGGAATTCACAAAAATTTTAATACATTATTAAATGATAACACATCGCCATTAGTCAAAACTTCAGCTGAGTACTCGTCTTATGTGTTGATAAAATTCAGCATGCATAACAAACCTTTCGATATAAATTATTTAACGTTTTTGTTTTTTAAATATTTCTTTTCTTACAACAAAAGAGGGAAATTTACATTATAGAACCGAAGCTGAAAACCATATTTAAAATCTTTGAGCAATTTTCAGTAGACCTGAAACTCGCAAAAAATTTATGATTTCAATTATAATTTGTATAAGTTTTCGTAAATAATGTATTATATGTTTGCTTGTGGTACATGTCAAAGTTGAAAATGTTATACATTGGCCATAAAATCAATAACGGAGTCTGGAAAGCTAATTCAATCGCTTCGTGAGATTGATTAGCCGTTAACACACAGGCCTTTGTTCGCTTTGTGATTAGCTTCTCAGAGAGAACAATTCGATTACTAGGAACTAAAGTAAAAAAATTCGTTGCCCCATTTCTCTTTTTTTAAGACCAAAACAAAAGCTGTAATTAGATTTGCTATTTATAGCAACTTGGTTTTAGCTACGTCTGCAGCACTTGAAAATAGGTTTAAACAGTCGTAATTGTTTACAACAGAGATTGAATTATAATCTCGTATTTGGAATATCGAATTAACAGTGAATCACTCAAATCAAATAAAAAACTGCTTAAATAACAATATATATATAATAAAAACTGTCACTTAAAACGGCTTAAACCTATATTTTGTTTTAAAATGTTCGTAATAGTACAAGGATTTATGAAAAGAACATTTTTTTTAATTCCCGGAATATTTTAAAATTCAGGAAAAACTGAAAATCCTGAACTCAAAACCATAACTCACAAAAACAGCTGTTCGGATAAAAATCTTAGCAACACATGTTTGTTTACATTTATTACCATAACAACTTTACTTACCAAATTATAACCAGTTTATTATTCTTAAAAAACCAACTGCTTTTTTAGGTTAGATTGACAAACTAAAAACACAAACAAACCAAACATGCTTTCTGTATTACATTTTAAATCAAACATCTGTATATAATAAGAGATATGCTCTTAACAATATTGTTTATATAAAATATAAGCTACCTTATTTAATTTATGAATTGTTTAATACTTTCTAAAACATATTTTCGTTTTCAAAAATAGTAATAATAAACAAATTGCTTGACAAAATGCATAACCATAAACATACATGAGTTTAAACATAATTATATTGAAAATAAACTAACACACTAAATGAAACTTAAAGCCAATAAAATATCACATTTTTACCTTTATTTTGATGTATATATATTTAAATACCAAACAGTATCTTATACTAATAAGGACTATACATTTAAAATTACAAACTATATTTGAACCACTTTGTTACATCGTGAATTAACACGGATGTTACAAAGTGATTCAACATACCTTTGACATTCAACATACCAACATACATTGCATTAGTTTAAAAGTAACTAGCTGACCCGTGCGAATATTTCGCAAGTTCGGAGTAGGCCTACATTTACCTGATTTAACACGTTGATTTAATTCAGTTAATTAAGTTTATTTATTTACATTGGTTTATAAATAACAGTTTCTCTATATAATCTTACAGTGTAAACAATCTAACTAACAGCTGTCATGCTAGTTAAACAGATGGTTAGTAGATGGCGTCTTTCATTAGGAACATACAGAGTATAATATAAAAGTTTTTTAAATCAATTTTTGTTATTAAAACATGAATTTTAAGCTGTTTGTCTATTTTTCCCGTGTAGTGGTTAAGGAAAGCTTTAAAATGATGCCTCATTCATGTAATTTTATGATGTATTAAGGAAGTTATGGCGTACCGACAAAAAAATAGTCTTGAGATATAATATGTGCGATTATATTGAAAACTAAACAAACAATCTGATTGAAACTAAAAGATAATATTTGTATCTTTGTTTTGATATATAATTGTATATTTAAGTACTAAACAGTATTTTATACTTATCTATATCTGTATATAAAAATCCATTGTCACGGTGAGCGGTGTTTGTCCGCGATGAACTCCGAAACTACTCAACCAATCTTAATACATATTTTTCAAAATGTTAGATTTAAAACCAACTTAAAATATAGGATAGGTTTTATCCCGATCTAAGAAGTTGAAGTGGGGAAAATAAAATAAATACAAATTAATCCAACTTCATACAAGCTATAAACCTAAAACGATGTAATATTATTTTTAAGAGATTACAAAACTATCAACTGCAATTTGATTCCTTAAGTCAAATTAATGAAATAGGATAACTACCCTTAAAATTAAATCAAGCCATAGCGAAGCACTGCGGGCCCACTAGTTTAATAATATAAAAATATGTGTAAAAAATTTTATTTTAATCGAGATGTACTTTATAAACCAGAGAAAAATATATATATTTTTTTTAAAACATCTACGGTGTAGTTAAAATTACTGAAATTCAAATAACTGATTATATTATTATAAATTAATATTATCTATCTGTATAATATATATAATCCAAGTACCACTCACTGACTCACTCATCACGAAATCTCAAAAACCACAGAACGATTGGAATGACATTTTTTATGTAGCTTCCAGTATGTAGGTATGTATGTGCTCGCTAAGAAAGGTTTTCAAAAAATTCGAAATTTTAGGGGGGCTTGGGGTGGGGGGTCAAATTTACCAAAAAAACCACTGAACGGATTGGAATTAAATTTGGTAGGTAGCTTCCTCGGGCCCTAGGTGCTCGCTGAGAAAGGTTTTCAAAACATTCAAAATTTTAAGGGGTTTTGGGGGGTCAAAGTTAATAAAAATCATCATAAGAAATACGTAGTGTAATATATTTTATTGATATATTTTGTTTGTTAATATACTTTTAACTTTGATTTGTCTATCCGTGCAAAGCCGGATCGGGCAGCTAGTTCTAATATAAAATTAAAATAATTCAGAAAAATACACTTATTTTATTATAATATAATAAAAACCCCGCATTTTCAGCAAACAAAGGAAGATTCCTTAATGACGTCCCGCTTTGATGGATTACTGAGTGCTGACTGTCATTTCGTTACCATGGTTATTAATCACATTTTAGTAATAGCAATTAGTTTTACATGAAATCTCTTAATGACTGTGGGCGGGTAAAATTTTACAATACTGTCAGTAAAAAAACGTAAAAATGTATCAATATCCTTCAAAATTTAAACTTTTATGAATTGCAATTTGTCTTTCGTATAAATAATAGTATGCCCAATTTTAAAACTCATTAAACATTTTATTACCTACTTACTTTCAACAACAAACTTACCTGTACCAAAGCAAATGCTTAACTGTGTAGTCACTTTAGGAATAAAGAGCTTTATTTTAGATATAAAGTGTGCCCTACTTAGGTCACGAGATTCATTTTGACGCTAATATCCCATTCAAAATCACCTAAGCTTTTTTTTTATTCTCTATAGTATAGTGCTAATATTATGTAGTAGGATGTGTTACCGTGTTTATGGTTATTGTTTATTTGCATTTATATTGTATTGCATTGCAGTGCATTGGTCAACAACATTGCATTACACCACTGCAAAGGTCAAACCTTTTCCTTTAAAAACCTTTTTTACTGTCACTGCCTTATACTAATGAATAGTTACAGATTTTTATGTTACATCTTACACAGGCAGTTTCTACACTAGGAAAGAGTACCTGTTCCGTATCGATTTGTTTTTAGCGGTTAGTTATCTTTTAGTAATATTGTAAACCAAATAAGTAGTATATAACAATCGATTCGTATTAAAATTATCTTTAAACGTATATACGTTGTAAACAGTCCTCAGTTGATATTAAAGGCCATGAAGTTGAGGAATTTTGAGTTTTTAACACTTTTTCCCGACTTAGAATATCTATTTTACAGTCTTACAATCTATTTATATTATTTTTTGTGTAGCTCTGCAAGATTGTCTTACTGTAATAGCCTACTTACCTGAGCTATTGTAAATTTGTGTATTACATTTTAGATTAAATTATGCTTAATTTTTTTCTTTTTGGAAACATATTTTGTGTTTTTGTAAACTTGGCTAACTAGGCCAAATCAATTTAGAATACGCCTCCTCACCATATTCTAATTTGTAGAAGACATTTTTTCCTACTTACTAAATAATTTGTGTATTATATTTTTATATATTTAAAACAAAATTAGGCTTCATTTTATGCAGTAATCAAATTATTCTAAACTAAATTTACCCATCAAAACCTGAGTGGGAAAATGATCATTTTATTCGTGTTCTCTCTTATCAGACGAACTCAACGTCATTTCAACATTTCTTTCGTGATTTTTACATTTTACACGTGATTTTTATATGTCATAATGTAATAAACTGTATTATTCAGAATTAATCTTTAGAATGTCCTGAGTACAATGATATATAATATGACTTGTTTAAATATTACTTTAGATGCACAAAAATTATTTATAAAATTTTTGTTAAAAGAGTACCAGAGGTGCTCTTTGCGAGATAGCGGGTTAAAGAACTTTTGTTAAACAGCTGAACAAACATTCATTCATTATGTGATGAATGAGGCAAACAATTGATAAGTCAACCAACAAATTTACGGTACCTGGACGTACCAACGCGCACAAATATATTCCTCATATCAACGCAAACTATCCCTAATTTTTTGAACCAACGGGAAAAGAATTTGAGCCGCATTGTATTTCAGCTTAGACGCTTGCTAAATGTTGATGCATAGATGCCAACAGACAAAGTAGCTTATTTTGTAATCATTAGAACGTTGGTGTCTTTATTAGTACGTCTTAATAATGTGAAAAGCTTTCACATTCTTGAGCATTTTACTTCAAATACTTTAAAGTAATAGAATTATTAAACATTGAAACACTAATTAACGGATTTTTCATATCTTTATAATTGTTTATTTGGAATTTTGTCATTAATGATGTGTAAAAATACGATACACATCATTTCAGAAATATGTTTCACTCTCACTATAAAATAAAATCAATAAAATTCAAACATGAAAACCAATTAGCAAAAATAAGCTACGCCAAGGCCTATGTTAAAACCCTAACCAAAAATTAAATTTGTTAAAATAGTCTGTCATACATAAAACTAGACAGTTACAAAATACAAAGATAAGACAAGTAATGGTTCAGAACGAATTCCGGTTCACAGCTTGAGTGAGAACAGACGGAGCACAACACAAAAATGTAAATGTTAATAAATTAAAGTTTTCTACGGAATATTTTTTTTCTGAATGCCACAGTCAACTCTTAATGCGAATATACGAGATAAAGCTATTTTATTTATGATTTAAGTATCAGTCGCAATTAAATACTTTGATTCAGCTGAAATAACAATGCATAGTAATCTCGTAATTCAATAATGAAGTTTTTTTTTTAATATTAAAATTAAAACAAAAATTGTTCGTTCTTCTAAAATTCCTACTTAACATTTTTAATCTATGTTATAATTACGGAGTTGCTTATTTAAAGTAAATTGATTATTTTTGTAAGTTTAAAACGGGTTAAATTATAACTTTACAAACTTCACATAAATTCATAGATTTGTTTAACAAAATAATCAAATATAAAACAAAATTATGTTGTTTTATGAACTAAACAACTCATATTCAAACAATTTTTACTTGTATTATTATAGAAAATAGCTGTATACAATGATGGTTTTAACAGCTGATTACGTTTACTATTATCAATAATTCGAAACATGTTTATGTTAAGCACATCCTAGATTGATATCAATGTTTTACAACGCCATTTTAAAAATAGGGTGGTATCTAAGAGTATGAGGAAGAGTTAAGAAATAATTGCATACAACTATTACCTCTACAGAAATATAAACATAATGTTACTAACTTTGTTAGATAAGGAAGTATTCGTCAAACCCCAGTTATAAATAAATACCTTGTTTACGTGAAATTCTGCTCACAGTCCTGTTTTATGTCTCTTTTCTGTTTGGCTGTGACGATCGTTTCTTAAAATTTTTTTGCATTTAATTTAATGCGCGTCAAAACAACATTAAATTGCTAATCACAATTTACGAACACAACTAAGTGCGTAACTAAGGACGGACCGCAATGCACGTGCGAGTGTTTTTATCCATAAGACTATATTTATATCTTTGTTCAAATGTGCTGTGTACATGTATAGTGTTTGTGTTTTTTGTTTGTGTTCGTAAATTGTGATTAGCAATTTAATGTTGTTTTGACGCGCATTAAATTATATGCAAAAAAATTTTAATAATATAATCGGTTCGACAATGCCTGAAAAATAGGCGAAACGATCGTCACCGCCAAACAGAAATAGAGACATCAAACAGGACTGTGAGCAGAATTTCACGTAAACAAGGTATTTATTTATAATAAATCCAGTCCACTAAGACAAAAAACAAGTTAATCAAAAACCCCAGTTCATAGAAAAATAATTTCATTTAACAATTAATAATTTGAAATAATGTAGGCCTATATAATATTTAAAAAAATAATATTTGGGTTGCTAATTAATAATTATTCTTAATGATTATATTCTAAACCAATTATTTTTACTTGAACGACAATGAAAAATTGCAAAAGTTTGGAGTGCGGTATTCTAGTTACATAGGCGATGGTGATACTGCTACCTACCCTGCTATCTGTGAGAGCAAACCCTATGGTCCAAATGTTTCTGTGGTGAAGGAAGCATGTGTAGGCCACATTCAGAAGAGAATGTACAGTAGGTTAGAAAAACTAAAACAAAAACATTAATCTACGATGTTGAGTGATGGTAAGAAAATTGGGGGAAAAACCCGTCTAACAGGAGCTATATAAACAAGTGCAAACTTTTGCACCCCAAAGTCTTTCAAAGTTATTTATTCCTTTAAATAATGTAGGCCTTCACCTAACAAAAGTTTGTACATGAACAATTATTATTCTAATATTTTTTATTTAAAAGTATAACGGTATGAACAGTTGTAAAGGTAAGAAGCATTTTTTTATCTTTATGAAGGCTTACTTTTTATTTCAAATTTTAAAACACTTTATGGAAGCTTAGGCCAGATTTAAACATTTCTATTATGTATTGTATACTTATAGATCCATAGTATTACGATCAATAATATTCATTAAAGCCATACTAGGAAGTTCATTGTGTAAGATTCATGTGCCGCACTCTTGTTTGTGTATGGTGTTATTACTGTAAATCACTGAACTTGATAAAATGAAAAAAAGCTTAGTTGCTTACTTCTCGCTTTCATTAATCTTAAGAAAATTAAATAATAATAAGTAAAAATGACTGAAAAATACACCAATATGACGTACAAAACAGATTTACCGTCACAGTTTCTTAAAATAGTTTTATTTTAAACTAAGAATGTTGTCGTAAACAATGACCTCTAACGATAATAATATTATTATTATACCGTGAGAAAATATATATTTGTTAACAGTGGATCTGAGTTACGAAGCAAGCAAGTTTGTAGATAATATTAGTGGGGCTGCTAGAAATTCAACCCCAGCCCTCAATTCTTCTCGGCAACAAGGTATATGCTATCCTTAAAGTCAGAAAAATGATAAAATAAAGGAGATAAGCACGTCGTATCCGACACAAATTAAGAAACCCTAATAACAAGAATAAATTTAACATAATAAGTAACCAGTTTAACCGTTTGGTTACAGAAATAAAGAGGAGTTGTTTCAAGAGCTACATGGAAGGTCAGCTGCTACGCTGCTATCAACTGCAATCACCTGGAAGTCTTGTGGAGAGCTGCACGTGACCTACAGTTAGAGTTCCTCCGATTATAAATATAGCAGGGAGGTGGTTATGACGTGATGAGGAAAAGACTGAATTGTTTGCCAAAAATCTTTATGGAGTATTTCAACCGCACGAGTGTCAGTCAACAGTTAACCTAACAAGAAGGTATAAACATGATAAACGTAGTCAATCTGCAACTACGTTGAAGTTGCTCAGGAAAAAGATGAATTAAGTCCAAGAAAACTGCCATTTATTGGTGAAATCCCATCACTTAAATTAAAGGAGTTATTCAAAAAAAAGTTAAGTGTGCCTTTCAAATCTGTTCAACGATTGAATTGAAATGGAATTTGTTCCTGAGTGATTCAATACAGTAAACATAATTATACTGCAATCAGGCTGAAGAAATATCATCATACAGACCAATATCTTTACTTCCTACGGCAGCTAAACTCTGTGAGAAACTTCTTTATAAATAGTTGAAGCCATTTCTAGACCTACCAGACCACCCGTTTGGATCACCAATCAGTTTTTGCTATTATTGAAAGGGGATTTGAGGAAAATACATTTTCTTGTGCAGCCTTTCTGGATATTCAAAAGGCTCTTGATAAGGTATGGAATGACAAGATTCTTTTCAATGACAAGCCGGGAAACAATTGCCGTCCATTCCAATCAGACATAACTGAAAGGAAATTTAGAGTGATGACAGAAGAATCTGAGTCAACTCTCTACTCAATGAAAGCATGAGTTCCGCAAGGTAGCATTCTAGGACCAATATTTTAGCTGTTTTACACAGCGGATATTAAAATTACAAATACAACCGCAATAGCTACATTTGCTGATGATACTGTGATATTGGCTGTGAGTAAATCACATGCTGAAGCAATAGGAAACCTCTAGCTGGCATTAAATTAAATAACTCAGTGAATAAAAGACTGGAAAATCAAAGATTAATAAACTAAAATCTTTTTAAATGACAATTTCATTGTTGAAAATCACATTGTTGTGATTCCAAACGTATGACAAACATATCTACACTAAATTACTCTGAATAATGCCTACGGTGTTAATCAATCTCAAACCAATATTCCCCTAATATTGGGAATTGTACCAAATATATATTTCTAGAAATACTCATTTTATAAACTAATACAATTTAAAAAATTGTGGTAATTACTCAGTAATTCATTGTAAATGATTAATGTTTTCTCTAAGGCTTAAGCCTAATGGGGTAAAATTTATATAAACTACGTTAAATTAATTCCCTCACAATTTATTTTGAGACGAAAGCAATGAATTCAGATGAAGCGTTGGAAGACAAAACGCGCAAAGATATCCAACAATAATAATTATTTACATTTTAATACATTTTTAAATATATTCTGGAATTGTAAACATAAAGACGTTATTATTTGTAATCTCGCCCAGTTGGAAAAAGATTTGTACAATCAAAAATGATATTTGAAACTGAAATTCTAATTACAATGGAAATAATTGGGGTTTAGGTTATACATAGTACATATTTTATAAAGATAACCTATTTAGAAAATCAATTCTACTACGAAATAATTATAAATTATAAAGTTATATAAGTAAATATTTTAGTATTTTGTTCGTTCTACAAATACAAAAATATTTGTTGGAACCTTGTTTGAAGTAGATTTACTGAATTCAAATTCTTTGTTGTAAGTAAAAAGTTGAAGCCAATTGTTATTCCAGACTGCACTTAAGAAGGGGCATTTGGATACTTTACGAATACTTCTGAAAGGAATGATGAAAACATACTTTAAATTTTAAAAGTGGAGTGATATACGTGTCATTTGGAGCGACAGATATTCAAAACAAATGATTAAAAGTATTCAAATATTCAATTTATTATTTACTATTTTGTAAACAACTACAGAATAATTGTTGTTTAGTATTTACTTTAATTTATAGCTTAAGTTTTCAAACAAAGAAAAACAAGATTTTCATGAAATAAAATCACAAAGAACAAACAGTGTGCTTATATAATATAATAATATAATATACTATATTATAGTATAATAAATTGTATATTACGCTTGTTTTCAATACATTCATTGTTTGTAATACAATCATTCGTTAACAATGATATATCAGTTTCTTTATTATTATAAATTACCCTGGAAACGTAAAGTATATATTTTTTTTTAACTATCCAAATCAACATTTTTTTACATTTTTTATTTTTTACTAAAAAACAACAGTTCTGCGTAAGCAATAATTTGGGTTTAGTAGTTTAAGGAAATTTAAGAATATTTATATAACACATATTTTTTTGTAAATGCTTAGTCCTGATTACTGGTATGAGTTAGTCTAGAAGAATTAAATATAAAAAACAAAAACTTAAATGATTCTACTTTTATGGTAGTAAGTAGGCCACTATTTTTAAACGTTGCTAGTTTAGTAAACAACAGAAATGCAAGAATAATTAAAAGAAAACAACATAAAGTTCTAACCTACAGTATTTACTCACAGTAAGTTTAGTTGCTAGGCTACTACTAAAAGTACTATGTAATAAAAAACGTCTAAAAATAGTGGCCTCCGTATAATACGTAAGTTCCTTTTGTAATAAAGCCAATTCCGTAAATAAGAGCTTAATTCCATAACATACAGGTAAATTAAATATATTATCACATAAAGTGGTAGCTTAGTAACAGTGAAAACTATTTTGATTGTAATTGTATCTAGCAATTTATTTTATAATTTTTACAAATGGCAATCGAATGTTACGAAGTCGAATATATAAACTTGTCGAAGCTGTGCTCCTTGAACTATGTATAACTTTACCTTCCGGCTTTGGAAGTGGGAGCCTTTCATTTCCTTTCTCTCATACGAATTCTATTCTGCCTTTCTTGGGTTTTTTCAGCCTGCTGCACATATTGAGTTATATAGCAATTTCCGTTATTAGATTCTTAAAAATTAATCGAAAATAGGGTTCAAAGAAAATATCTGAAGCTCTTTTTATTTACTTATTATTTGACAAATTTAAACGTCTTGTATTTTAAATGTACAAAAACTAGCAGCAGTCATTTCATTAATATATATATATATATAATATATAGAGCTATTATAAAATAAAATGGATAAGGAGTTTGTTTCGCTTTGCAAAGGTACCGTACTGCCAGGCATCCAGAAAGATTTACCAAAATTATATTAATAACGATCTAACCAACTACATTAACTATATAAAACAGATCGTATACATACATGTACACACAATGATACAATTTCTTTTGCTGAATATACTAAAATTGCTATAACAATACTTGCCGATTATAATAGTTTATCATATAAATCAGGCACATAAAACCTATTAACCTACTTTACAGGTAGGAGAGTTTTCGGTTTTCAGAGTGATTATTGCAGTGTCAAAATTATTTTAAATTTACTCGAGAACCGCAACATGTATTAAACACTGTCCTATAAAACTCAATGAGTAGGCGTAACAGAACCATATATTCTAAAAAATATAACGTACTAAAGACATTTTTATACTTAAAACACTCTGTTGGCTGCAATTACTTTTTGCAATAAAAAACAAAAACCCTTATTACCTTAAGGATTGATTTTAACAAGATATAAAATAAATATTGTATTTTTAAGAAATAAAGGGTTAGTATATTGTTTACTGCTATGTCCGATCGAAAAGTTTTGAACACAATTTGTAAAGAAATTTAAACTTAAATTTGAGAAACTATTTATCTACAGAATTGATAAATCATTCATGTTATTAAGTTCAATCTAGGTGCGTCTACACTTGACTAACAACGGCAAATATTTGGGGGAACGTTTAGAATGTTTAGAAATATTACACACTTTTTCAGCAAACACTGACGAAATACGTTTTGTTACAAACTTTGTATTGTCCGAGCAGTTTGACTATTTCAGTTTCCAACACAGTGTGAAATGGTTTAGTAGAAATGGAAAATGAGTGTCGAAAATCGTCGTCGGCTTGCTTGTGCTGCAGCTTATTGAGTGATGAACATACTATGTCACGCACGAAAGAGAATATGGTGGATGTTAGAATACGGATGTTAAGCGTAGGTATGAATTCAGTGATGATTTCAGAAGTGACGTGATAGGTGGTTATTTGTTTAGAAAATTTACAAGAAGTTCATGCGCGGACTTAGAACACCAAGGTAACCATAGTAAAATAATAAGTCCTTTAATTGAGAAAAACCCGAAGTTTGGCAAAGATATCAACGTACACGATTAGTTGGCTATAATACTTCAGTTTTTAGTTACAGACGGTTTATAACATTGTCTCGTGTATTTTTGCAGTACCCAAGCAAAGCATATGCGAAATAGTACTCGAAGTGTGTTCTGCCATTGTGAACTGTTCGAAATACGTGGACATTGCTGATTCTCCTCAAAAGTGGCAGACAGTTTCTAATGGCTACAAAATCACCTTTCACTTTGACCAATGGCTGGGTGCCCTAGACGGCCACATGTAGTCTTGCAGTGACTTGACAACAGTGGCTCACGGTTTTTTAATTATAAATGTCATCATAGTGCCGTACTGCTAGCCCTTGTTGACTCAAAGTACAACTATGTATATGTAAACGTCGGTTGTCAAATTACGGATATCTGACGTAGTTTTTCAAAAACTGTGACGTTTCAAATACTACAAACTGGAGAAACTGTGCCTTGAGAAAGCTTTATCAAGAAGAGCGTTCACTGTGCTGTACGTGTTATTAGCTTACGACGCGTTCGCTTAGGACAGGAGTGTGTTGAAACCGTTCCTAGGGCATCACAAGAAGGGAAGTAAACAACGACGTCTACCTGCTGTCTCGAGCCAGCAAGTGCTCATAAAACGCTTTTGGTGTAATGAGTTCTGTATTTAGAGTGTTCAGGAAAATATGCTGTTGAGCCCCGAAAAATCAATCCTTGTAACATGTGCATGTGTTTACATATTTTTTACACCTCAGAGATATCGTTTGACCAAAGCTTCTTACTCATCACTGATTCAACTAGTTAAAACTTGAAAATAATAAGTTCAACAAAACACTTACACTAGTCAATAAATGCTAGCAAACAAGTAAAATTTCCTGGCTAAACCAAACTTTAAGACAAACAAAATGGAGGAGCTCTCCCGCATCAACTCGATATTTTTGTTCCACACTGCCACACCACAAACATTTATCCACTAACTAAAAAAATGTGTTGTCAAAAAATGTTTCGGCATTGTTTGTCAAATGTGACGCACCTTTAGTTTGGTCACAATCGTGCTATGAAAGTGGATGGTGAAGAGGCTAAAGTCGTTGAACTAAAAAGTATTTCGATTCAATAATACTTCACTTACTATTTTCTAATTTTCTAAGATTTTGTCTCCTTTTTTTACAAATTTCAACTGTCAGGACGGAATAAAGTTTTGTTTTTGGCTTTTCACTTATAATGTATTATTTACTATTACATAATAAGACATAAAGGGAAGTAGATAAAGGATTTCCTGTTGATACTTAATAACCTATTTACAAAGCTATACAGTTTGACCAAATGATTTATTACATTATAGTAATGTAGTCATTTTAAAAATTGTATTGCAAACTGTTATTTATCTGCTCAAATGTAATAAACATAGTACAACTAAAAACTTACCGTCCAATAAAAAACAATAGTCGGTATGGCGAAAATAAACAATAGTAATAAACATACATTGAAAGAAATACATTTATACAAAGGAATACTATTAGAGGTTTTATCAGAATAAAGAAGTTTCTAACTGTACCACTAGCTATTAATGATTGCAGACAATAGCCATCAAGATTACAATGAAAACTTTGAAATCTACATTTTGTACAAAGAACAATGACGTCACCAACTTAGAACTCAAAGTAGTATTCATTGTTGGCTTCCAACACTTTTCTTAAAAAGCACATTACCTTTATTCTGAGAAACTTCATTCTCAGTTGTGATATGTTATACTTTATTTAGAATTGTATTGATATTTGTAATTAGTATTTTAAATATTTTTAATGTTTTGCAAAATTACACACATTTCAATTACTTAAAATTTACTTTACTGTAATGTTTTACACAATTAATAGTACAGTATTGTTTTCTTGCTAATAATAAAACAACACTGGCTATCTGTGATTAATATGCACTACAATACCAGATTTCCTACTCCAAACATGATTTCAAAGTTCATCTCCTTATCTAAATGATATTAAACGTTTCTCTGTCTCTCAGTTTATAACTTGAAACCTAACAATCCAATTTTTATTATTTTTCATATGACTAGATACTACATCTAGGGAGGCTACAAATGATGAAAATCTGTTCAATACAACAACTTGTGTCATACAACAAAACGAATTCCCAACATGTTTTACATTTATTTATCTGAACATGTTCAGTCTAAATCAGTTTTTTGCCAATGATAAATTTGTTAGATGTTGTAAATTTGATTTGAATCTAAATTTCAAAAACATTTTATATGGTAAAATGTTTGTTGGTTTAGTACTTTCCGAATTTATAAAAATTGAGCATATCCATAATTCCTATTTATTCCCAAACCATACATTAAAACTAACATCTCGGAACTACCATATTGCCTTTTTATAATTTTCGTCGGTAACTTTGCTTTAAGATTGCATTTTTATCAAATCGTAGCAATTATATTCAAGGCCTACAGGATTATAAAAGAATGTACATCATTCATTGATAAGTTGCATTAATCTTTAACTTTTTTGTATAGTTCGGTTTGTGTGTTTCTTTTTTTCAGTATAATATTCAACAAGTCGTTGAACTACATCTAATGTTTGTATTTGATGATTAGTTGGATAGTTACATATACCTACCATTATTATACTTGCATTCCAATACAGACATTTAATTTGTGTCCAATATTTCTTAGTATATAAAGTATAACGTGCAAATAGCTTGATCTACGCCATGTGAAACTTGGAACTCTACTAGTTATTTACACATATTATTACAAGCAAACATCAAAAATCAATTTAGTGAATATTTTTTGAAAATTTTTATTATTTGCATGAAATTACATACTTTAGTTATGATTACTTTGAAAACCCTTACATAAATTTGCATACAAATGGTCCCAGCCAATTGGCTTTCCCTCACTATTGCCCTTAGGGTTACGTTTGAGTTCAATTTCTACTTATTTACTTGGTTCCTTTCACAAGATATCCTACCGGAGATGGCAAAATAATGAAATATGTGCACCAAGTCGGAAGGAAGTGAGGAAGTGGGAGGATCGGATGCAGTCCTTTTTTCTGTAGAAGGTAGGAAGCGAAGGGTCCTTACTGACATTTGCGGGAAGGAAACGTGAGAGGACGGGGAAGGCGAGAGAGTAAAAAGAATAAAAGTATAAATAATTACAAATAATACAAAAAATGTAGGAAATGTTAGACCATTACTTTCTGTAAATTAGTTACAAGTCGTATCTGCAGCAAATGTGATATTATTTAAATCTGTTTATTTCAAGAAAATAAAACTTTCTTATAACTGTTAAAAATTTAAATATAAAATTTTTAAATAACTATTTTTATCAGTAGTAAGTATCTCATAAATAATATGTTTAGTAAATGTAAACCCATTTACCAATTACTTTTTTATATCAAAATTATCTTATAAAGAAAGACATTGTTTACACGTTTCATGTGATAAGCGAATGTGTTAAGTAAAAGGACATATTTTTTTAATATTTATGTAATTAAAGTTTCCTGCATTTAGTTAAATAATGTTTCATATACAAATATTTAACTGTTTAAAAAAATGTTTGTGTAAATTGTTTATTTTGTATTAAATAAAAGGATTAATAACAACGGGATTGTAATACACGAAAACAGAAAGCCAAAACAAACGTTTACTGCAAATACAAAAATATTTTAAAATTATCTGGTATTTTATAATACGTACCAAAATAACAAATAATACAAATAGTTTAAATTAACATATTGCATTAAGTCTCTAAAATGTATAGGAGTGCAATTATTAGACATACATTGATTTTGTTTATTATCCCAGTTTGAAGTTATCATTTTTTTAATTGAAGATGTTCAATTTTATTATTATTGATTAGTCTAACATTTGCCATCATTTGTGTGTTACAATCAATACACAATTTTTCGTAAATATGAATCAATTCCCGTTATCAAATGACTAAACATCAAATTATATATCTAGGCCTATGTTAAAGTAAACAATGTAAAACTAAAATATTATAATCTAGTTCAAGTTCTTTTTTCAATAATAGGAGCTATAATGGTGTTACTCCATCATAGCTTGTTTGGCTTTTAGGTCCGCTAGCTTTATGTTTTATGATTTTCGGACCATATATGTTCTGCAATTTTCGACTTATTGACTAGGCCTAACCACAAATTATTTTTAAGTCCTTTTATTCTAATGCTTAAAGGCCTTTTTGTCCCGCCAATATATTGTTATTGATTTTAACACATAAATGAAGGTAAAAATTCGAATATCAATAGTTATAAAATTGATATTCTTGAGACGAATTTATGCGTTATTAATTTGAATGCAATAATAGTAGTCTATTGGGGATTCTCGTTTTATCAGTTCAGATAAAAAATCATCTAGAATTGTGAAAATACCTTCTTTTGGGGTTGCTATGTCAACAAAAAGTTATACAGCCCCTCCTTACACGGATCCGTTAACTTGATTTGAAAATCTTTAATTACAGTAGAATGTGTGTTATCGATTTTTGAACAAAGTTCAATTAGCTATTCTGACGTATTGTATTACCCACTCCCTCCTTCTGCTGAAGTATGCATAGCGACTAATTGCAGATGACAAGGGATGGGGGAGAGTTCATAGCCGTGAAGTGGAAATAAAAGACATTGGAAAAGATAACTTAAAAATGAAAGCTTATACATCGATTTGAAAAAGCTCTCGGCTTTTATTATTTGTCTTTTATAATGTTATTTTATACTTTGTAGTAAAAGGTTTCTATTATTTCCCTGTTTAGAAAAGCACTAAATTTATACATTTTGTGAGTGCACTGATAACCTAGACTAGTTTTTATATAATAAAAATTTTCATAAAAAAATTCACCTTTTAAGATAAGTGTTAAATAGAATAAAATTAAAACTATTAGAGGTCAAATTATACTAGTGGTTTATTTTATGTATATAAAATATAATTTAAAATACCTCTGATGAAAAACTGAAGTTCGGTTACATCGGAATGAAAACGCCTTATAAGTTTTGAAAATCGTCTATTATGTTTTACACGTATTTATAAAAAATATAGATTTTACATCAAAAACCACTACTTTTGCTTATTTTCGTCTAATTGCCAAAATATGCAAACAGTCCAATTAATTTAGATAGTAATTCTTATATAATACTAATATGATAGTTTACAGTCCAATATGATAATACTTTTAATTCCACAGTTCATTACGGTCGGAATTTCAGCCGAGTCTTTTTTCTTTTGATAATTTGATAATATTTCCACTTTATGATTTTCAATATATTTAAATGCACACTAAATGAGTAACTAATAAATTAAAAGTGACAAGTTGGAAACGCAAACGCTACCAAACTGTTGTTTCGCTGTTTGCCTACTATTTGTTCGTAACAGTTCAATTTTAATGTGTGAAAGATCAAACAAAATTCTAATAAGACGATTTATATTTCCATATTTGTGGCACTGAAACCAAATGGAAAACACGCAAACATGTTTTCGTATGGACGAGAAAATATGAGAGGGGAGGGCGTGCTACAATGACTACGTCAGTGTTTCATTCTGCTCGGGCCTATTATAGCACGTGTGCAGTAGAGGTCCAGTTGTTGAAGTGATCTGGTTTTTTTGTCAACTGTGTAGTTTATAGATGGCTATTATTGCATGAAACCAGGAACAGATTTCAAGTTAATTGAAGAGTTTCATTCCCGTCGAGTTTTCTCGAAATGATCCGTTTTGAAATTTTACTTTCTCACTATACTGCAATATAGAGAAAGTATAGTGCACGCAAAAAAATCGACTTTGATATTTTTGTGGAAATATCCGTTTTGAGACCCCGTGAGTCCAAAAAAGTGTTTTTTACAAAATGTCTGTCTGTATGTATGCAAAATTAGAGAGAAAACTATTCGATCGATTTCGAACAAATTTTCACCAAACATGTCAGTTAGGCCTGAATAGATGCACGAAAAACGTTTTGAAAAGTTTTGAAAAAAACTATTATTTTAAAAAAAACCCAACAAATCTGTTATTATTTTTTTATAAAAAAAACGGCTCTTACGATTTTGATAAAATTTTGCTTATTTGTAGCCCTTAATGTAGCCTACCATATGCAAAAAACAGCATCTTTCTAAAAATTCTCGTTTAGCTAATAATAATAATAATTTAGTTTTCAAAAAATATTATCTAAATATTTACTTTCTCACTATACTATACTAAACACTATACGGTACAGTTTCTTTTACCGTTTATTTTTAAACTAAATTAAATAAGATTTAGTTTTAAATCTTATTAACCTGTGAACTCCAGTAAATATGAAGGTATAATTAATTTGAGTCTTATTGAAGTTTTCAAAAAATATTATTTAAATTTTCAATTATAATATACTAGTTGTAAAGTAAATACAAGAGAGTGGGCTTTTGCTACTTTGTATGGTGATGTGATGCTGGGTCTTAACGTCTGTATTGCCCTTAACAAGAGGGGTGCGTTTATAGAGGGGTTAGTTGGAGATGGAGGTGGTAAAGGGAACAATAGAAAGAGGAAATCTGGGGGCGAAATAATAAGCGATGTCTACTGCACCGGTAAAACATGAATGGAAATATTATGCATGCATAAATTGTAGTTTGATTAACTGCTGACCAATATACTTCTTATGCATACCTCCAAAGCATATTTTTATAATTGATACAAAAGTGTTAAGTAAAATTATTACTATAATATTTTAAAGCCAAATTCCAAAAATACTTTAACTGCATTTAATTTGATAATGCAATATTCTGAAATGTTTTAAAAAAATGTGTACTTAAGGTTATAGTGGGTGGAAATTCAAGCGAAATAAGGCTTGTTATGCTTTTCAAGAATATTTTTCAAAAATTTCGTTAAAATTCGTACGACTAATAACATTATTTTTGTTTGTTTATGTTATTTTACTGTGTTATAAAGTATTTTTTCTCAAGAGGAAAGCTCTATTTTTATTAGTTATTTCATAACCATTTATACTTACAAAAATCTGATTTTATAATAATTCGGTCGACTTGCTTTAATATATTTGATTACTTAAAACGATATAATTTAATTGCTGGCTTGGCTTGTGGTAAATCATTGCAAAACTGATTTTAATTCTAAGCGGCACTCTTTTCTGCATTAGTTTTGGTTATCACTCCAGCTTGCTTTACCTCAGATAATTGTCTAACTAGATTAATTGATTATTTTGTTATCAATACTATAAACAATGGAAGTATTTTGTGGAATCATATTTCAGACATAATGCATTTATGCAGTATACGAACCCTTTTATCTAGCTGGTTAGAATTCATCTAAAACTCGAAACATTGTTATATTATTATTATTAATCTCAATATGTAATTATGTATTTACAAGAATACAATATAAATAGTTAATGTACACAATTTATACTTCAAAATATATTCTGTTTCAAAATAAAACTTAGTCGTTAACTTCAATCTACATATTAGTAAAATATATCATGCGGAAGCATTACGTCTTATGTTATTTAAAGTCTGTATCCTAATACTTAAAACACTACAAAGTTATAAGAAACCAATAAACATAGCTCATGTGCATCATTATAGGATACATATTTTATCAAAATGTGAATGTGCAAAAAGTTATGCAAAACTTAGGAATCGCTGTTATGCAATAAACTTTGACATTGGTATCATCATTTATTAACTCTTTTAAATGTTAATAAAAGTACATTCATTGTTGTTTTTTTACACTTTGAAAATTTTAAAGTAGGCCTATAAAATAAATATCAAACTGTAGTGTCAATGTAGAAACCTAGCAAGTAATAGCTTAGCGGCAAAATAAAATTCTTCCAAGCTACATCAGAAAAACAAGGGTTGATAAATTAATAGGCTGTGAAAAGCGAGAGATGTTTTCAGGACGATGGTTAGTTGCGCGCGCACAAATACAAGGGAGATGAAAGGAGAAATAACGGTGGTGGATTCAGTGTTTAAAGTGATGAAGCAATCGGAAGTGGCGCCGGCTCATCCCTCTACTATCTGCTGTTGTATTCCATTGATAAGAAGACAGCCACAGATATCGCCTACACACGTCATCAGGAGTAGCTGTAAGAAGTTATTGATCTGCAATGGTCATCCAAACAAGGTATGCCGTTCTTTGCAGCACAGCTGTTTAGTAGGTTTGCACAACATTGTGTCTGCGTGGACATGTTGATATGAAAGGGTTGATTTACAGCTTCCTCCTATGTATTCCGAATAATATTACACTTATGTTTGTAAATTGTAAAACTATAATATAAGATCTAATTATGATACATAATCATTAACTTAAAATTGTTTACCAATACGTGTACAAGTTTTTAATAAAAATAAGAAACAAACATAACTCACAATGGTAAATTCAGAATAAAGAAAGTTTAGTATAGCATGAAACATAAACTACATGGTTTGCAGTATTTTTGTATGTTTTATTCTTTGATCATATGCCAGATATAACAAGTTCCATACTAACTACTAAAGATTTATTCTACAATATTATACATAACCAAAAGGTTAGAACATATAAAAACTATAAAAGGTTCCGAACCATGCTCGCTTCGCTTGCCAAACCCCCGCTGTGACTAGCATCGAAGCAAATGCAAACAGGTTATTTATATAAATAGGCCCTACTATTAAATTCTATTATGTCTTATTTGCGTTAATTAGTATGTAACATAGTGGTTTCTTACTTTTAAATTCCTTAATTTATTAAGGATTTATTTTCTAGGTTTAAAGAATGGTATTACAATCAACATTTTTACTACATTTTCACCCCCCTAGCAGCAAGCGACAAAATGCAAATCAATTTTACTTTTTCTATGAATCTTATGAATTACATGTAAATAATTTCAGCTCTCTAGGTAAGTATAACAATTACTATTTATTGTTTTATTGGTTGTTTTAATCATTTAATCTGTTGAATGCAATAACACAGAAACAATTTTAAATTATTAAATTTGTATTATTTTTAAAAAAATTTTAAAATATTTTTGTGATTTGAACAGATTGATCAAAATTAATTCTAGTCTATGTTACTCAAACGTAGTGTATCTATGATACTATTTTTACGTATGTTGTAAGAAATAAATGTACAAATTTTCAGCTCACTAACTTAAAGTAAAATATAACAATTCACGTTTATTGTTTTAGGGGTTATCACATTTGTACCCCTTAGCAGCACGCGACAAAATGCAAATCAATTTTACTTTTTCTATGAATCTTATGAATTACATGTAAATAATTTCAGCTCTCTAGGAAAGTATAACAATTACTATTTATTGTTTTATTGGTTGTTTTAATCATTTAATCTGTTAAATGCAATAACACAAAAACAATATTAAATTATTAAATTTGTATTATTTTTAAAAAAATTTTAAAATATTTTTGTGATTTGAACAGATTGATCAAAATTAATTCTAGCAAATGTTACTCAAGGGTAGTGTAGCTATTTATTAGTAAACTATTTTTTCATTCATTTCAGTAATTCCAGAGATTACCTTCTACATACAAACAAATATAAAAATTTTACCTCTTCATAATATTATTAATAACAACCCAAACCTAAGATGGTAAATAATGCTAAAATATTCAAAACAAATTATTTAATATAGCCTATTTTATAACAGCAGTTATAATAAAGGTTATAAGAACCAGCAAGGCTTAGGTCTAAACTTTAATAAAAACATAACCTAAAATTTGGAAATTTAAATAATTGCTTCAAAGTTTGAAATCAGCTGATAATGGAAATATTCGAACAAACAGCTGTTTTATCTGTTATTGTATTCAATTGGTTGCTATGGTAATAAATGTAAATACATGTGATCATTCATTAGACTAGGCGTCACTTAAGATTTTTGTTCCGACTAAATTTACAAATCAACTCCTATATAAGCGAGTGTACGTCCGTACGTGAAAAACATATAATATAACAGCTGATTTCACCCATCATCTGTAATACTTAAACAAACCCAGTGTACATTATAGTTTGGGTCAATGTTTACAACTTCAATCGTTATAATTTCTGGTGAAGTAGATTTTTTTTTTAAATATGAGTTATAGAACTAATGTATACTATAATATACGTTATAATATTTGCTTTGAGGTTATGAACTGTATATAAATACAACCTTTTATCATCAATATATTTGTTTATACAAATTTAAAGACATTCGTTTAACTTCGGAAACATTCGTACATTTTCGTATAGCATATAAACATATTCGATTATTAATTTCTTTACTATAATATTAATAACTTATAAATCATTGATCTATCAATATGATATAAAAAGCAATTAAAAGATGGTATTTGTATCTTTCTTTAAATATATAATAACGTAGACTATGTAAATAAAAATGTTTAACAAATAGGCCTACAGTTTTATAATCCATGTTATTGTACACATTTACCGAGTTAAAAATCTCCATCAGCATAGCTATGGGGAGGAATAGATAAGTATTTCTTAATGTTGTTTTTTAATAGTTTGTTTTTTAAATTATTTATTTCTGATGTGTATCTAATTAATCAGCCTGTAATTTTTCATAGGGGCTTACTAGTATTGAAATAAAAATGATTTTTATCAAAATTAATTATAGCCTATGTTACTCACGGGTAGTGTAGCTTTTTATTAGTAAAACTATTTTTTCAATCGGTTCAGTAGTTCCAGAGATTACCCTCTACAAACAAACAAACAAATTTTACCTCTTTATAATATTAGTATAGAAGAGACTTTTATTGTAAATTTAGGAGTTGCAATTACGTTATTATGAAAATTATAATTTAATTAATTAAAACCATGCTATTAGATGCAATAAACCGATTATAATTAAGATTGAATACAGTCTTATCAAAAAATTAGAGTTTTACTAAAGAAAGGGAAGTCAAAAACGCTTTGCAATTTCAACTATTCAGTTTACAAAAGAAATATTATTCGAATACTCTAAATTTTTCCTATTTTCGTAATTATTTATGGTATCATTAACGGTAAATATTTTAAAACTACAGTATACATATTACTCCATAATCTATATATATAAAATTCAATGTATGTCCGTTTGTTTGTCCGTTATGCGTTACCAAACCGTCCATCCGATTGCTTTGAAATTTTGCATAGTAACACACGTTAACCCTGGGAAGGTTTTAGGCTATTTACCGAAGTCCTAGGACATAAGGGCTACGCCCCAGTGGCCCTCAAAGTTTCAATGTTAATCTTATGGAAGGTCAATATTAAGGAAGAAGAAGAAATATTTCTTTTGATTTTATCAGGGGCACAAAAAACAGCTGTTCGTATGAAAAACATAAAACAGCTGATTTTGATCAACAGCTGATTTTGATCAACAACTGATTTGGATCAAAAAATGAATATAATTTTAGGTTAGGTAAATCAAGCAATGAACAGAATCCCATTATAATTTACATCGGCCCTCAGGGATACGAATTACAGGCTTTCAAAGTTACAAATTAAGCAATAGCAAAGCATTGGCGGGTCAGCTAGTATCAATATAAAGTAATTGCAATATGTATGTAAACAAGAGGATAAGACACCTGATCCTCCTCAATAACTACTCTTAATGAATCAGATGTAAATGGTTACAGCTGATTTATAATAATATGCCTAATAATAAATAGTCTGATGCTATAAATAATGCGGGTACATTTATTTTCCTTGAACTTTAAAATTTGGGTGAAATCAAAAATATGCTTTTTTCAAATGGTAAACCAAACCAATAGCAACTGAAACAATATTTGTTTAAAAATTAAATAGATATAGTTATGCATGTAAGAAAGAAGCGTATCTTTTAAAATATAATACCTAATTAAACAACTTTGAAGAAGTAAGGTTATTTGGTTGCATCACTAGCGGCTGTAATACTGACTTACAGTAAAGTAAGAAATTGTAGTCATTAAAGAATAATGGAGGTCGGTGTTCTGAACCATCAGAATAATTTTTTTTTTATTCCTAGTCAATGTCTCATTAATACGTGTCGGTATTATTTTCGACGAAAACATTCAATATTATTTCATCAAGTCAATATAAATCAAACTATTCTATTATAGGAGCAAACCTGTCTCAGTGTTTAATTATATTTATTCATTCATTATAAATCTCAATTCCTCTACTACATAGGCTACTACTTTACTCTTACTGCACACAGCAAAAACTATCTTGTGCCATTGTAGTCTGGGTTATCTGAGGGTGTATTTTCGTTTTTATTTTTATTTATCTGAGCACTAGTTTAAACGTTAAGCAATTTAAAGAAACTCTACCTTACAAAAGGCTTATGCTAAAGCGTTAAACAAAAGGCGAAGACATATTGGTAATAATAAGAACTACAAATTTTCCGCAACAGATTTTATGTATATAATATAACACATTACCTTAAAAGGTCTGTCTTGTGACTTCAATTTTGGTCCGTGACTAGTTTCGAAGTAGCAACTTCATGAACAGAACTTCCTCCGTGTGTTCATTACTTCTGCAGGAATCGTCAAATATTAAAACAATAGTTACAACACACAACACATACACAAACACTAATTAAAACGGTCGCGACTAGCACCGGTGTGCACTCGATAATGTCCGGTGGAGCACTGTCGATACGAACGAAATGTTAACCACTATTGACCTTCGATGTATGTTTTAGAGCAGTATCGTACAATTGATCTGATCTGAAAGATAACTGATCATTCAAAATGTCGCCAGGTTTACTTGTATACGCTTTTTAAATTTCAAATTCTTCCTGTGCATCCATTGTTCTGCCTTTCGCGCATAAATATAATGGCTCCACACAGGATTAGAAATTTCCAGATCTAAGGTTATTCTCAAAAAGGTAACTAGCATAATTGGAATTAGCAATATTTGTTTTTCTAATATATTACTGGACTTTGTTTAGATTCTTTTATATCCTGAAGAAGGTTGGGCGCACAGTGCATCCTCATCATACTGGACTCTGGTACCTTTCTGGTGGAGTAAAAGTCGTTGCAAAATAATCGAAGTAGCTGGCACAAGAAGGTAACAATACCATCCTTATAATTTGTAATGATCACTGCAAAAATGTGTTGAAAGGATTTTATTAAAATTGCAATGTTTGTATTATTTTCATGAAACTTCTTCTGTTCACAGATATACAACTAAAGCAAAATTGGAAGACTTAGGAGGTGGCAATTTTTACATAACCGGGTCATTTAAAAAAATATCTACTAATCCTGATTTCAAGGTAGGCAATAGCAAAAAAGTACTTGTTTTAATTGAGCGTAGATGTGGTTAATTAAAACTGTATTTTTACTAAGCATTTGTATTTTTTTGCCTAAATCAATTCAAATTAAATTAGTTACGTTTGTAAACTAAATAAATTTAGAAAAATATGCAAAAGAATATTTAGTTTAACTTTAAAAATTAGAAACAAGAATTTAATTTGTTTTCGTAGTTTTTGTATAGCTAATTATATCTGTGATTCAGTAGTATATTTAAAAATTAAATGTTAAACTAAACCTATTTGAACGGTAACTAAAACTTCAGGAAAAAATCTATTATTACAGTAAATCAATCATTATTATAGAAATTACTATATTTTAGTACATTTTACATTTTTTTTTTTTTTGCTTCAAACTTGGAATTAATTTTTTTAAATAGAATGTTTGGGTGTCTTAGAAAATATACTTTGCTTTGTTCTTTGCTCTACCTTAAAAAGAACTTTACTGTGAGTAACATTACAATTGCCATAAAACTATTACTGAGAAAATGCATGTAGTGTTAACTTAAAATTTCAAATAATGGTATGTACCAGTTACCTTCATAATAAATTCTTTATTATGTATCCATTATATTTACCCGATATCGCCCAGACTTTAATGAAAGAGTTGTTATATCATTATTTTCAGATACTACAAGGAACTGAATAACACCAAGTTAAGAATGTATAATAAAGGCTATTTATTCTTGGTGGTATCTGAAGCTGATTTAATAACTGTTTTTATTGAAGACTTAGCAGATCACAAAATGGCCAAAATAATAATGTTCGAACTTAAAAAAAAAATTAAAGTGCTGCAACTGAATGCTGTCACATTTCAATTATGTTAATACTTGTACCAGTACGGATTAGTGAATACCCACAATTACCACTTGTAGTGCAAAATATACTGTGACAATATCGTGTATTGCAGATTAAATTAAATTAATATGTAAAAAGCAATCAATAACATTCAAAATTTAGAAAGAAATAGTGTGTTTAAAAATTAACCACTTTTGTCTATCTATAAAATAAAAAATAAAAATAAAATAGTAATTATACTCGTAGCTGCGATGATTTTCCATGTGTAAAACAACAACTTTCACGTTTAGGATGTTCACTGTTTGACAGTATATTCATGTATTTTCAACAGCGAAACTAGGTGGGGCAGATTGCTGCCAAACTCCTTTATATAGTCTTTAATATTAGTTTCATGTTATGTTTGTTAATATAAAACTTTAAACAAAAGATATCTCTTTATATATTGCTAATATTTAAAATATATTTCTTGGTAATTTAACGTTGTTTTTTTTTAATGTTGGGTATCAAAGAAATTAAAATCTCACCGTCCATGTTAGATTATGTAAATATAAAATATAATTACACATTGTTTTTCTTTTACCAGCTGTCATTAACTTCAAACATTACCACTTCAGACTTCAACATGGGCTACATAATGACTGGAGCTCTTGAGAGAGGTACCAAGAAGACGAACACCTTTGAAATGACACATTTTGCTGTGATAAGGAGATTTGACTGTCATTCTTCCTAAAACAAAGGGTTCATCAATTAAAATTAATTAATATGAGTTTCTTGATAGTTATACATTCAATTCATTATTCTTAGATGTACTTGTTTTAATAAATAGCTTTAGACAAATGTAGTTGTTTGTAATTGATTATATTTTAAGTATTATGTGGCTTCATGTGTCATTGCCACAGCCAGCTCCTTCAGGTTAGCTAGTTTTAATTCCACTAACAATATTACTGACCTGTGCTGACCGGTGCTGCCTGTGGAAGTGAAATATATAATCATACAAAAACGATTATATTTTACTAAAGATATTTATTATAATTAGAATCAGTATTCTTTTAAAAATTAGCTGCTTCCATTAACTTACAAAATTAATAACAAAATAATTTAAATTCTTCACAGATTCCATTTCATTCATTTACGTAATAAATGTTATTTTTATATACTGAACTTTATACTTAAAAAGTACAAACATTTTATTTGTTTTAAACTTAAACTTAATTTTATTAGTATAAATAAATATAATATTAGTATAGTTGTTGTTGGTTTCAAAACGTATTTCTATGTTGTTAGTGTTTCTGCTCAACTAAAGTGGTAGATCTAATTATAGTCTTATACTACAAATCGTCCAAAAGACTACTTGTCTTTAAGTTTTATGTACAATATTAATTGTAAGATAACTATCTTACAAAATGAAAACTATACAGCAAAATGAAAACTTGTATTACTTTATAAGCCAAAATGTATAACTTCTACATGATTAACATCTTTATTTACATTTTGTTAAACACGTTTAGCAAAATGTAACTGCTAGTAATGACAAAACAAATTTAAATTTAGTTTTCAACTGATTTGTTGTTTTACATTATCTTTAGCAGACTGTGTTTTCATTATTTTAATTGGTGCTGTTATCCGTCCAACAGTAAATTTATTAAATGAAGTCAATCTTCAAAGATCAAATCTGACGTGTGCCACAACTTTAAAACTCTTGGTCCTAAAACTGAGAAGTAGAAAACGAAGCTTTTTAAAAACATTCTTGTTTTCATATTTTTATTATGATAAACATGATCTATATTAAGAGCGTTTGGTTACAAGTAACAAATCAGGAGGCATACAGTGTTAACTGTGTTTATAACAATATAGTTTATAATGCTTATTTAATTACACAAATTTTGATCTTATTTTTAACTTAACATTTCATGCGATTCATTTTATGAAATTCCAAATACTGTAAGACCAGATTTAATATGAATATGCTATTAGTGCAAGCGATTAAATATCTTACCTTAACTTAATATACATGCTATTATTGTAACTTCAAGATAACGCGATACATTTTTAATATAGATATTAAAAATATAAAATATTTTAAACAAATAACGTGTATACATACTTTAGCTGGCCCGATCAGGCTTTGCACGGATAGACAAATCAAAGTTAAATGGATATTAACAACAACAACAAAATATATCAATAAATATATTATACTATGTATTTCTTGTGGCGATGATAACCACATTTTTTCGCCTATCAACAAAAAATCTTATGGGGATTTTAGTAACTTTGACTTCTCCAAACCCGCCCTAAAAGTTCTAATTTTTTGAAAACCTTCCTTAGCGAGCACCTACGGCCCTTGAGGAAGCTACATACCAAAATGTCAATCCGTTCGGTGGTTTTTGAGATTTCGTGATGAGTGAGTCAGTGAGTGCTATTGGGATTATATACATATATAAATTATTAAATAGCTTGTAGTAGATTTTGTATAACTAAGTAATTTTTTTACAGTGTAATACTGAATATTTATTTTGCTTAAATTATGCCATTTTTAAGAAAATTCTTTAATATTAAAAGTGCATTGTATGGTAATGGTAATATTATGGTTCTATTAAATTAATAATACACACCCGAAACAACACATCTAGATAAAATGATTTCTCAACACATATTCTACTTCAATTGTGAATGCCGGGGATAAAATCGACGTTTTTACCTTAAATACTAAATAACAATACATTTAAAAAGCGAATTTATCAATACAATAAATGTGTATAACTTCAGCTTAAGTATTTATTCTTTCTTATTTATTAATATTAATGTTTATGATATTCAAGGCATAAAGGCTGTGATAATAGTTGTTAAAAATACTTTATGCTCATCTCAAGTGAGTTTTCTTTTCTAAGAAAATACAATGTTTTTGGTGTTTTAAGTTAGTATTGTTTGTAAGTGTTAAATTACTTAATTCTTTTTGTTGTTATTATTTAATTCGTGTTCTTCTAATTCTGTAACTAAATATGTGAATAAAGATGTGATAATTTTTAACGTAATAATAAATATTGTGTCAATTATATAAGTGTAATTTTATAATAATAACACCACTGTCATCAATTCTTACTTAATTTTTCCTTTTACCAATTTCTCAAAATCTTATCATCAATTATTTTTATAACAAAGCTCGTCGCTTAATCAACTTTTCTAATCAAAGGAATGAAATGAAGCTAGAATTCAAATGTATGAACTTTTAATTGAAGAGTTTATAGTTTTTATTTTAGGTGGCTAAATATATATGACATTAACGTAAATACAAAAATTGAGATGGTAGAATATCAGCAGTTTAGGATTTAAAAATAACCATATTTTTCATAATATCACAAAATTTAATAATCTGCCAAATGTAAGCTAAATTGATACCACAGTATACATTTCACACATATCATAATTGATTAAAGAATAGGTTAATATTGTAAAGGTAATTAATATATTTGAAAGCATAATCAATTATCAACTGCATGACAAAAATAGATTTCTTCTTGTGGCAGTTTATTGAAGTTTCTTTATTTTTTTTTTAGGACTATTTTATTAAACTCCAGTGCTAAGTATTATTGGAATTTTTAAATTTGCATATTTTTAGCTTTTGTATTTTTAAACATTAAAAAATATCGATTCGAGATGTTTTAATTTTGATCTAATACGTTTAACTAACGTTGCGTTTTAGATAGTTATATAAACCTTAAAATAAAAAATTAAATAATGCGATTTAAAACAATGTAATCTATGTCGCATTTAATTCAAAACAAAATGTATGACAGAAGATACACATACAAATTTATGACACAATTTAGTATTTTGATTGAAACAAAAAGTAATTTTCTAAACACAGCTCTGTGTTTGAATTCTTTCTATTAGTTTGCAGGCAAAACTATAGGGTCAGTGCTGAAAATTCCAGTTAGGGGAAACAAAGATCTAAGGTTTTAGAATTAGGTAGATAAATAGGGGGATTCATACAATCTGTGGTAAATGCTTAATATGTAATCATGGTAAACTGCTATTTTAATTTTGAGTGAAGACCCCCATGTAGCTAATGTGCTAAAGTGTTATTTGCTAAAGTAAGGTTATCCTTGTTCAGTTCAGGTTATAATAGGTTTGTGTGCTTGATCAAATAACTTTTAATTGAAATGCCAAAGACAAGTTAAAAGGAAAAGTCCTCCTCATTTAATTGGTCAAGTTTATTGTAAATAAAACACCATTTTGATAATTAATCAATATATTTTTTATTTATTTTGTAAAAAAGGAGGATTTCTTAAACAAAAAATTGACAGTAAAAATATATCCAGGATAGCTGCAGCCTTGTCAACTTGTCCCCTCCGAGGTTCCAGAAATTACTGTACCTTACTACTTGAAAAATAATAAATTGAAGAATATTAATACCTGAGTAATTTATTACTGGCATAATTATTATGAAATGGTTTCATAGGGGTTCTTTTTAGAAAATAGAAATTACTTGTTATATTTATATATTACTGTACTCAAAACATTCTAAAGATTTATTTGGTATATAGTTTATTACATTATTTTGATTACATCACTCTTTGGACTGAAGCTGTAATACCCTACGCACTTTACAATTTGTGAATTATATTTTGGATAAAATTAGGCCTCATTTTCTGCATTTTTTGTGTTTTCGTGATCTAGGCTTCTTAAATTACTAAAGTTTAGAATATTCCTCTTTTACCATATTCTTTAGTTTGTAAAATAGATTTTTCCCTACTTACTAAATAATGTATATATTATATTTTTGTAAATTTATAACAGGATTAGGCCTCTCTTTGGGTCCTTTTTGCTAACACATTTGTGCAAACAAAATCAAATACACAGAAATGTTCTCTGTACTTTTCTGAACACGAAAATGTATAAATGTACTTTACTAAAATGGTTTAGATAGGTGTTTAAATTAAAAACTGTTCCAGTAGTAAAAATGTGCCTGATAGTATAGAAATATCCGACTGCCAGATGTTAAAAAGAAAGTAAAAAAAAAAGAAAGAGAAAAGAAAGAAAATTATCTCAAACTTCGTCGGATTCTCGGAAATTAAAGTTAGGAGAAGATGTTTATTTTCCTTGCTCCATCGTTTCCCCGATTCCTTCCGAATTCTTTTCTTGGATTCAAAACATTTTATTATTATTTCCCATCTCAAATAAAACATGCACAGGGAAAACACAAAATTATAGCAAACAACCTGTTTTGTTGATTCAAGCTGAAAACCTCAAATTACCTTCCCCAAGAGTTTTACGACGTTACGACTGGTTTACCAGACCCCAGACCATGGTAAAGTCGAGTGTGTTATGGACTCTAAATAGCACACTTCTGTCAAACGAGTTTCTCGATTTTACCGCACTTACAACGTTTAACACACTTACCACAGGTTGAATGAATCCCCATATTTTCATCTATACATTGTTCAAAAAAGTTATACGAAAATCAAGAAGCCAAAGTTAAATATATAATATACAAATATATAAATACAAATATAATATACAAATTTCTAGTAAATTAAATTCACGATTCTATAGTAAATTGTGTTACATGGCCCTTGCTGTTTTAACAGTGTATTACATCTCAGGGGTGGATGGTCGTCCTTAAGCGTTAGACGTCCTTATGAATACTGTTGAACATTTTTCCAGTTTAGTGAAATCGGCAAGTTAGCGAAAGTCCATCAGGTTAAGATTCACAAGTTATGTATATTAAGGTGGCGACATCGTCTTGATTATACAAATTACTTTACTAACTCCGAAATTAGAATATTTTTAAGGCTCCAAATATAAATTATTTATAAATAGTAATCATCAAACTAAACGGATTAAATATCAGAACGGTGTAAGTCTCCTCAGGGCTTAGGCTTAGGCTTTGAAGAGTATTTAAGACTTTGAAAATTACAGGCGTGTTGCAGAGGAAACAACAAACTGGAAGCAAAATCAACATATTTTTAAAATATCTAGTTGGAGTTATGAATTTTGACAGGTTGTGGAATTATTAATTAAAACTAAGATTTGAAGATAAATTTACAATATGAAATTTATTAAAGAAAATACCTTTCAATATTAAAATAGTTGTTCCTGTATTTGTAGTAACTGATTTTTCTCAAACTTGTTGTTTGTTTTGGTTGTTTTCAATAAAACAATAAATTTTTGCAATAAAATATAATTTTACAACAGAAATTATGTACAGTGAAAAATTACAAAAGTGAAAAAATATGTATTTTTAACTATTATGAAACATCAAAAATGTAAATTTAATCAGTGAACGTAAAATCAAATATTTTCATTTTGCTTGCATATAAAATTTATAATAATGTTTTCGAGTATCATTTCCTTACAATCATATTTACGCACCAGTTTGCAAGTAGGAGAAATATTGATGGACTGAAACCATAATTCAATTACGTCACCCTTTTCTTGGTAAAGAACTCATATTTTATTCATGGATTTCCACGTTGGATTGCCACATCAAAAGTATTATGCCCTGTATCGAAATGAAACTGTTACTGGGTTTGGGAAATAAGGCAGGGGCAATTCAAAACATAATGCTACAAACTAAAATAACTATTAAAAACTTTTCAAATTGGTTTGAGCTTAAATTGGTTGGTAGAAAGTGTACAAATAGGATCTATTTTTTAAGAAAAATAAGTTTTTTACATTTTTATTTATTTAATAAATACAACCATAATGTTTAAAATTCATTGCTATTTTCATATTATGGTTGTTGTCTTTAGAGCAACAGTTAAAATTCAAATCTGTTTATCCCTATGATACAAGGGGACTACATTTATTATATTTAATTTAAAAAATTTTATAATTTTATTTAAATAACATAAATGAAGAAATTTCTTATAGGGGTAAATGTTTTTAGTTGGTTTAATCAACTTTTCCAAAACTGTATCGAAAAAAAAACATTTGTGAATATTGATAAATTTACTACGAATTTGTATGTAAACAGTTAATAATACAAATATAAAAATTACACACCTAATTTTTTTAATGGTATCTGATCATACTTAAGATATTTTGAAACAATACAATCAGCATAGTAAATCTATTTTGCAGTTAATAAAAGCTGCAGGAAATTTACATCATTAATACAATCTCAAAGTATCTTGATATCTTTTAAAGACATTTTAACCACATAAGTGCACAGCTATTATTAAAACCAACTCAAATGCTAATCCACGAAATTCGTTAACTGACTTAAGAGACACCAGAGAAGAAAATAACGTTAATATGTACTTAGTCATTTCAAAAGTATGTTACATTTTTCACTAAACCACTAATTTTAAAATATTCGTTTATATATTATAGTAATTCATAAATTATAATACAAAAATGTATTAACATATTTGAAAGTGGTCAATAGAAATTTACAATTTTATATAACCAATTAAATCAAAATATTGTTTTCTGTTTATATAAAATTGTAAATTTCTATTGACAACTTTCAAATATGTGAATACATTTTTGTATTATCATTTATGAATTACTATAATATATAAACGAATATTTTAAAATTATATTTAATTATTACTTGATGTATTTTATAAAACTTTATAAGAAATGCCTGTCATAAAATAAACACTCACCAATATTTGTTATTTTATAAAGCTGATCTGGCAATAATGCAGGAGACAGCTAAACTATTTAAAACATGGGTTACATACTTTAAAAATCACGTTTTTAATATATTTGATGAAATAAAGAGAGCCAATTTTTTAACTTCATTTATAAAAGTGAAACTATATGATAGAAATAAATTTCTAATAACTTATTATGTTATGAAAACAGTGTGTCCAACAACCAAGCAGGTAACTGTTTGGTGAACAGTGTAACTATAAAAACGTGTTTTTTAAACTTATAAAACTTCTTTTTGAACTGTTGTATAATGAAAGGAAAGTGTTGTTTTAAAGAATACAGTTTAAAGACATCTTCTCTAATTTCCTTCCGTTAATTGTACCATAAAACGTTTCACTGATTCAACCAAAGCTAATGAGAAGCTGTGTAGACAGACAAATAAATTAATTAAGTTTATATAAATAACCCACACAACTTTGTATCATCAATGCAATTATTGAAGTATCTCTCTTGGAGAAGAAAATGGAATATTCTTGTTCAACTTCTACTTTGTTTAAATTGAACTAAGCTGCGCAGAAAGATAATTAATAACATCTGTTACATTACACTTGAACGTGCAAAGTGTTTTCAAGTCTGTTACAGAAATGTACTTGGCCAAACAAATAAAAAGGAACAATTTTGTATAATATTTTTCTTAAAATTGTATACTTGAAAATTTATTAATAATCATAATTTTTAAACTTCCTAGAAATTATTACAAAAACAAAAATTCTTATCATTAAAAGGACTAGTTAAAAATTTAACACGTTCTTAAAGACTTTTTGCAACCTTTAGGAACAACATTACTTAGAAATCTAAACAAAACATTTCATTTTTCGCAACCCAAATACTTAACGATAGTCTGCGAGATTAATATATACAATATTGGTTCATGGAGATTTTATTACACCTTTCAAATAGTTTGATAATTTATCTCGCAGTTTTATTTAACTAAAAAAGTAAATCGATTTTTTATCTAATATTTATTAATTAATTATACCAGAAAACTATGTTTACGTGAGAAACACATTCATTCAGCTCCAATAAAATAAAAGTTTTAAATATAGTTTCAAGAAAATATATTTTTCACATCACCAGTTAGAGGAACAATTTTACAAATATTCATCACTTTATTTTAATCTTTACTTTAAATCTGCTTAACCATAATCGTAGTTAGGCTTAATTTATATAGTATTTTTTTAATATAAAGTCGTACATAATGTACTAAATGTTTCCTCCCATTCGTAATTATCTTCAAAAAAGTAATCAAATGCAATTTACACGCACGCATCACACGACTAAAATAGCCGATACAACCACTTCTTGAATCAACTAACCCGTGTATATAATTTAAATTTGATTTGCTATGTAAAATATTAAGTTACTCTCTTATTGAATTACATCAATACTTATTGAATTGTAGCTGTTTTAGATCTCCTTGTACAAAACTAATTTTAATTTCTTTTTTGAAATTCTGTCAAACGAAGAAGTTAGCCAAATACATATTGCCACATTTCTAGAAATGGTAGATTCATAACTAATGGCATAATAAACAAAACCGTAAGTTATTTAAATTTAGCTCAGATTTAATTATTGTAACACATTATTATTTTTTTGAGGGTATTTGATAATATTGGTAATATTATTTGATAATATTTGGCCGGATCTGTAATATCACTACTATTAAATCTAAATCTTAGGACAAACAATTTTTTTTTCTAACGTCATTAATATACAGAATAAGTTCAATTTATATCCTTATTTTATGTGATTTATGATATTTTAATTTTTAGGATAGGTTGATTTTTAAGTATGGAAACGGCTTTATATTGCGCAACTGGGACGTTCTTGGCGGTAGAAACTTATGCTAACCTGTACAGTTTTAAAAATCCAACTTTGAATGCTAATAACTCACCAACGAAGGCATCTATCAAAAAACGGTTTGCGCCATTGTTTTTCTTTTGAAATTTCACATTGAGGTGATGTGTCATATGACCATCATCTCATTTAAAATAATAAAGTTAAATCCAATATGGCATAACCAAGATGGCGGACAAAAATTTCAAAACCACCAAAAAGTAGGATTTTTAAAACTGTACAGGTTAGCATAAGTCTCTACCGCCAAGAACGTCCCAGTTGCGCAATATAAAGCCCTTTCCATACTTAAAAATCACCCTGTATTTATGCAAAATATCACCTTGTTATTCTATATTTCTGCCACAAATTCAGAATGTGTACAATAATCTGAGCGTATACCAACAACATCTCTATTAGCATTTAATCTCAAAGTACTCTCGAGGGAGTCTTTGTGTTTCGTATCAAGCTAATAAGAATAACTTATCTAAGGGTTAAATACTTATTGTACGTGCACTGTTGAAATAGTTATATTATATTAATTACTTGTAAATTATAATTGCCGAGTAGTAAATTACTATTTCTGTATAAATAATAAAATGCAATAATTTTGTGTGATATAAATTTCAATATTCAACAAATGATTAAATCTTTGCAGATAAAATAGAATACTGGAATACATAAAATGTTATACAAAGAATCAATTAGAGTGATCAAAGAGTCTTAGAGTGATGTCCCTACATTGTCGAACGAAAGGATATTTTTTAATTATAATTTAGCTTTAAAAAAAAAAATGTAATCCATAAAAAAATCCGTATTTTGTTATAACAGTAAAACATTTGTTATGTATAAAATATAGTCACAATTAAAAGAGAATTTAAATTGAATTGCAAAGCAAAAAATGTTATTTAAAAAACAACTCTTTAAAGTGTATGATTTTGAACACTGTAACCACATACATTTGATTCAAACGTATTTGATTTATTATTAATTTTAAATTTGCTTATCTTAATAACTTTGTTCACATTTGATTCTAAATAGTATTAACAACTAAATTGTATAATGTGCGCGATGCTAGCAAGAACATCCTGCTAACCTGTTTGATAGAATTAACATAATTCCAGTGTAAACAAATTTAAAGATATTATAAATTGAATAGCTTCATCGTGAATTAAATTTGAGAACTAGCCAACTAACAACATTTTTACTTATAAATTATACTTATGATATTATACTTATAGTTTTACGAAGTAAAGATTCTTTATAGAAAACTCATTCCACGAATTTTATTCATTAAAGCATTACTCTTTTTTTTTTTCTTTACATGCCCATAAAGTGTGGACAGTTCACAACGAACGTTCTTAATATCTGCTTCTATATTGTATTTTCTCTTCCAGACATGTGTCAAGATTCTAAAAAAATCAGCATTAAATTTTTGGAATTTTTTGAAAACAAATTTAATTTAATTTTTGTATTTTACATAGTTTTCTGAGTATGTGTGCAAATTTTTAGGCCTTTGCGCTTATTCTTTCATATTTAAAAAAAGTTTAATAAAAAGGTGTGCAATTCGAGTTCACCCAGTGTAGAAACTTTGATCTCCGTTTCCGAAAATTTACTTTTTCCATGTTTGTATGCACTTATGATTGAATAAAATCTAATCTAAAAAATTAGACCTAAGCCTTTGAAATGTTTACCAATTTATCTCGGATTTTTTTAGAATATTTTTGGGAATGGAAAACCCTATAGCCATAAAAATACTAAATTAACAATTTTTTATAATAATACAAAAGTTTGAAAAATATAGTTTTAAATATAAACTTTACATATATATATATATATATATATATATATATATATATATATAATGTAACTATAACTTTTTATTAGAAACAGCACATGGTTTCCCATACCTAAGAAGTTTCTTTATATTGTAGGCTACAAAATATTAAACACATTTTTCAAATTGGTTAAAACACCAAAAAAATATTCAAAATCAAATAAACCTCAAAAACGATAAAAAAGTCAATTTTTTTTAAATACATAAATGTGCATTGAAAATGCCTCCCCCCCCCTTAAAAATCATTCTTTTTAGTTGTACTAAACAGTATAAAAATTACTTTAAAAGCTTAAACCCTAAAAATACAAAAAAGTTTGTTTTTTGTGGCGGATCGCTTTAAAATTATACTTCCTGCTTTTTCGACCTCTCATTAAAATATAGTCAAACTAGCTGACTCCTGCGAATATTTCTCAAGTTACGAGTAGACCTGCAATTACCTGATTTAATACGTTAATTTAATTAAGTTAATTACGTTAATTCAGTTACGTTGGTTTATAAATAACAGTTATAAACGATATAAATTTATAACGCTTTACGTTGATTTAATTTGATTGATTGACTGGTAGATTACACTTCCATATGGAATGTAAACAATCTAACAGCTATAATGTTAGTTACACAGATTGCTCATAGATGGCGCCTTTCATTAGGGACAATCTAAAGTATAACATACAAGTTTTTTTAATCAATTTGTGTAAAGGATACATGAATTTAAGCTGTTTGTCTATTTTTTGTCAATAGCGAGGAACATAAGCTTTAAAATTATGCTTGAATAATAAATTTTGATGAAGAATTGAGGAAGATATCGCAAAACAACACTTTTGAGAAATAATATACAGAGTGTTTGAAAAGTCTGGGAACAGCTTAATATGCCAAATAAACGAAACCAGGAACTGGCACATACTTTCTCACAAACATATTTAAATTATAAAACAGATTCACTGTGACTTCATAATTGTAGGTGGGGTAGGAGAGGTGATTTATTAAAGTAGCAGATTAGCTAATCAATGTTATTATTATTATTATCTAGAGAGAAAACTATTCGATTGATTTCGAACTAATTTGCACCAAACACGTCAATTAAGCCTGTATAGATGCACGAAAAAAGGTTTTGAAAAATTTTGAAAAACAATCCCCTTTATGGCCAAAAAACCCACACAAATCAGTTATTATTTATATTATTAGCTAAAAGAGAATATTTAGTTGAAAGATGCGTTTTATTGCATATGGTATGGTACATTAAAGGCTACAAATAAGCAAAATTTTATCAAAATCGTTAAATACGGTTTTTTATAAGAAAATAATAACAGATTTTTCGGGTTTTTTTGCCTAAAAGGGGTTGTTTTTCAAAAAAATTCAAAACCATTTTTCGTGCATCTATACAGGTCTACTTGACATGTCTGGTGCAAATTTGTTTGAAATCGATCGAATAGTTTTCGCTCTAGCTTTGTATACATACAGACAGACATTTTGTAAAAACCACTTTTTTCGACTCAGGGTCCCAAAACGGATATTTCCACAAAAATCTCAACATCGATTTTTTTTTGCGATCACTATACCTTTCTTTATACTATAGTATGGTGAGAAAGTAAAAGAAACAAACATTCGTTTTTATGTATAGAGTACATTATCATGTCTTGAATATTGTGCAAAAATAAAAATAGGCTATATCAAACTGGCCTACTTGGCATGTCTGGTGCAAATTTGTTTGAAATCGATCGAATAACTTTGTATACATACAGATGTACTTGCATACATACATACATACATACATACAGACAGACAGACATACAGACAGACATTTTGTAAAAACCACTTTTTTGGACTCAGGGTGTCCCAAAACAGATATTTCCACAAAAATCTCAACATCGATTTTTGTTTGCGATCACTATACTTTCTCTATACTACAGTATAGTGAGAAAGTAAAAGTACGAGCCTTATGAGATAGGAATAGAAGCAGTTATTTACAACTATAAAAGAACCACTTTTTGGTGAGTTTGAAATTTTTGTCGCGATCTTGGATCCGCCATCTTGGAATGAACTTCATTTTTTTAAATGGGAAGGTAGTCATGTGATTCATCATTTCGATGTAGAATTTCAAGAGAAAACCAACGGTGAAATTTGCACATCCATATCTTTAACCGATTAAAAATGGCGGCCAAGAACAACGAAATCGCATATTTTATCGCCCAGACGAAAACATGTTTGCGTATTTTCCATTTAACAGAAAACATTCTTTTTGTTTGCTGAAGCCATCTAAATGTTTGTCATTTGTTTGCGAACTGTTCGGAAACGTTTTGAAAACATTCGGGAAACATTGGAGAAACAAATGAGAAACACGAAGAACAATTGGAGAACAGTTTGCAAACAATGTTTCCGCAAACATGTTTGTAAGTGTGGACTGGGCTTTAAAATGCAAAGTTAACACGTTGCTACTACATGAACGGTGGGAAAATCCCCGCGACGCAATCATAACTATGTAAGTAGTTATTTTTGCTGTTTTATTTATTGTATAATGTTATTTTACATTTGTATAGTTTATTCATGTTTTATTCTAAACTCTTTATCACAAATCAAGAATATAAATAATACCAATACTTATTTACTACACTTATTTAGGATTATTTACTACCAATTACTAAAAATTGATCTGTCCGTTTTCACTGAATTGTATATTTACTACCTACACTAAACAATTTTATTGTGATAGGGCGAGGTACAACGGACAGGATGGCATCAGTGAAATCCTTCGGAAACCGGAAGAAGAGGACCTTAAAATTGAGGGAGACGAGTTTGGCCACCCAGATGATGTCGATTTTGAGCCCCATCATATCAATTAAGATGATTACAATAAGGTCAGTTTATTTTATCTACTTTAGATACTTACAATATACCTATAAATCTTATATTTCCTGTAAAAATATTGTTAAAATAAAATGATTACTTATGTTTTAAATATACTTGCAATATTTCGTTCAACTTTATATAATAAAAGTGATCAAGTACTTAAATATTTGTTATTTTTGCATTAAAAGTTTGTGTACAATGCATGAGGTTTTATTAATAAATATAACAGTAACAACGATTTAAGAAGACGTGGCAGTTATAAACTCATAATAAAAGAGATTGTGATTGTGGGGGAAATGGCGGCACGCGAGCGCTTGTGTTAGTACAAAAGCCGCGAGCGCTTGAAGGCTAATCCGTCTAAATGTTGAACCTATTTATTTTATTAATCAGGTCTGTAAAATGTATTCTTACAATATTGTTAACATTGTTGTGATATTTACATAGTAACCAGGTAAAATCTACATTATCAAATATATATTTGGTCACACACAACCCACATCCAAATTATACAAATGGAAGGTGAGTTAGACAAAATTCTATTAAGTTGAGAAACCTTAGAACATAAAAAAGAGAAATCCTCTTCAAAATAATTGCAAATTTTATTAATTTTAATTATAAAGTAGAAACAAATCGATCAAAATATGTTTATAAATTGCAAATGGTCAAGTATTGTACATGCCATAAAAGTGTTATAGTGTCCTGTATTAGGAAAGTATTACTTTATGTAATTTAAATGTTAAACATGTACTGCTGTTTTAAGTTAAATATAATACATTTTGTGATGTCTTTAAACAACTGATATACAATTAGAATTTATTTACTGTTGAGCTAGAATTGAAACACTGAATATATATATACAGAGTATCGTAAAAGACCTAGCGGGTTATAAAGGATAGGATTGAACACTTTGAAATAAATAAAAAATGTTCAATAATTGTTTTAGAATTCGACTTGCTTGAATCGCATTCAATTTAATAAATACGATAAGTACCATTGGGCTGAAATGGAATACAAATTCAAATTGTACGGCTCTTAACCATTTCAAAGTAGTGACTGATGGCATGCTTAAATAATTCTAAAAAAACTATTAAAATTAAAAAATATTTAGGTTTTAGGTTA
>JAGFPH010001975.1:211042-221663 GCA_018207615.1 Philaenus spumarius
TTTAGAGCATCAGCGAAAATTCACTTGGATTAAAACAATACAGTATACTTATAATTTTGTTATTTTGTATTTAGCTAAACAGGACTTTTACTCGCTGTTTTACTAACTGGATTGAAATAAATATATTAAGTAAAATATTTTTTTTAAAACACCAAAGAAACTTTGTTCTGTTACTTCCACTTGAATATAATTTTCCTCTGTTTTTTTAATGTTATTTACTAGCTACATTTTAACGTATAAATAGAACTTTATGTTGGTGGGATGGACACGAAAAAATTTCCATAAACTTATATGTACACAATTATTACAAAACTTATATTGTTAGCAATCAAAATATATTAAATAATTTATTCTTATTCTGTGAACGACTTGTGAAAGTGAAAACTTTAAACCCATCCTTCTGGATTGTAAAATCTTTGAATATGCCCAAATTATGATAATGCGTCTCAAATGTAACTTCGTTTAGTCAGAATATTTTAAATGAAATTTATAAACCTCAAAAATCACAATCTTTTATGAATAAACCTTACAATATTGTGTTTACATAAAGCCTGATACAAGTTCACATAATCTTTGAATAAAATACGAGTCCAAACAGTTGTTTGACTGCTCGATTGTATCGAATGTCTGTATGTTACCAAAGGTTCATCAGAGTACTTTACTGGTAAAACTTCTTTGGGTCACTCGGTACTTTATTATAGTAATAAGAAGAAAATTTTCTTTGAAAATAAATTTTTTTCAAAATTTCAGTCCATAGCATAGTTTTCTAAAATGATGAATAATGAATAACCTCTGTTATGGTAGAAAAGTACAAAAAAGATAATTTTTACGAGTACAAATTTATGCCTTAAAAAACAGGCTTCATTCGCTGCCCAGTGTCTGCTCTTCTCCAAGTTTACTTTTTTGTATTCATGTTCTCATTTCTTAAGATCTACTAAAGATATTTACTTGTTTGTGTTTGTACATCATACACAGGAATAAAATATATATCAAATTAATTTCATAATTTAAAAAAAAAATTGTTCTTTATTCATACTAAAAATTAGAGTTTCCACTAATGCAGAATAAGATGACTTTCAAATAAAAAATCAATGAGAGATAGTTTGTTTAGTTCTTGAGAATAGGTAGTTATGTAAACATTTCAAAGTATACAACGATGGTTGCCATTTAATATTGTACAGTACTTGTACAAGTACAACATTGGAACAAAATAAATACTTAAAAATAATTAAGTCTAAAACAAGCATAAACAGGGTAAACATACCTACTACAATCCATATCTTCAATATCATGAGATAGTAAGTGGGAAATCCCAACAAAAAAAGGATTGGTGGTTTTCCAGCTATGAATTGTCAAATGGACATACGCACAGTTTTGGAGATAGCTAAATTTGTTCCTATACTAATAATATCTGTAACTTTATCAGAAGAACTACAAATCAAAACTGGTCGTAATTATTATTGTTATCATTGGAACACATTAATAATTTGTTCATGCAAGTAATTATTTTATCAATTTAGTTGAAACTAAGATTCACACTAGATCAGTTCTGATTCACAATTTACCAATTATACTATTTCTATCACTAATCACATCACTAATGATAACAAATAAATAAGTTTGTTAATCAACAAAAGCAATTAGAACATTTTATATTAACGGACAGTATTCACTATTTTATTTCTATAAATCATAACTTCGTTTACGACAACACATTGAATTATTCCAAGGTTTTTTTTTAAATTTGTTTAGGGTCTTATTCAAGTTTCTCACAGTTTATTACACAAATGTATCATTATATAGAAACTCTAAATATTACTGGAACTACTTATATTCCATTAAAACATCGGATATTTATATACAACTATCTTTTTCTAATTTAGCTTAACTATTAAATTAATTAAAAATTGTATATTTAAAGGAAATAATAATCGTATTGTCAAAACTTCTTGTCTTAACACTAAGTTTTTAAATGTAAAACTCACTTTAAGAAAGTAAAACTTTGCGACAGAATGACGTTTCTAAAAACGTTCACTTTTATTATTTTTCACAAATATAAAATCTCTATGGTAATATACAATTAAGAAAGTAATGGGTAGTGAAAAGAAATTCTAAAGAACTTCATGTAAAAGTCTCTCCTCTAATTGCTTTATATTAGTTGTATCATAAAACATTCCTTTGATTCAACCAAAGCTGTGACAGACAAATTAATTATTAAGTTTGCTTAAATGCTTAAATAACCTATTCAACTATGTATCATCAATGGAATTATTAAAGCAGCTCCCTAGGAGCATAAAATGGAATATTCTTGTTACTTGTACTTTGTTTGTTTAAATTAAAACAGCTTTGCAGAAAGATAATTAATAACGTCTGTTCCATTGCACTTATAGTGGCAGTGTTTTCAAGTTTGTTTCAGAAATTCACTTGACAAACTAATTAAAACACAATTTTCTTTTGTGGTATTTTTTCGTAAATTTTATTTTTGAAAATTAAATAACCATTCTAGTTTGTACCTACAAAACAACTGTAATTATTACACTCTTTCCAATTACACTATTTACAGCAACGGCGGTTAAATGCTTTTTACAACAATTAAAAAGACGTTTTACTTACAAATTGAAACAATTATTTATATTTATTCGCAAACTAAATAAAATGTGCAAAGAACGTCGGTGAGATAAATACAAAACTATGATATTTTACTGAGATTGTATTACTCCATTTACAATAAAAAGAAAGCCTAAGAGATTCATAATGCATCTCTTTAATTTATATGTCTTAGGTAGATGCTTTTTCATTTGTATTTAAAATAAATTCACATAAACAAATTATGTTTATTTTAATTTTGATAGTAAATTACTTCGATTTCAGTTTTATTATTTACATAGGAAACACTCTTTCAGCCTAGAACATTGATCCTTTACATTGAGTTTAGAATTGTATTCTTGTTAGTGTATTTCGTTAGTTAGAGTAACACTAAACTTATACAAATAAAACTTACATTACATCATTCAATAGCTTTATATATTCTTATGCTTTATATTTAAACCTAAATGTTTACAAATACTTAACTAAACCTTAATTTGTCTGGCTGTTTTTAATTTTCCGTCTAAAAAATATAAAACTATTTCCACATTTCCAGTAACAACATACTGATTTTTTTTCTTTTTTTTAATTCGTTGTTTTTTTTACACATATACAAAAATACATATTAAGTGAAAAATTAATGAATGAATACAAAAATACAGATTACAGACTTTAGCAACATGTTACATTAAGTATTACATTAAAAATATAAAAATTAAAAGTTTTCTTGTGCACGTATATAAAATATAGGCCTTGTACATGCAAAAACAATTTTAAATTAAAACATTACAAAAGACACTAAATTATGCATACACATAATAATATATAATGCAAACCATACTAAAACACAAAAACATACAAGAACTTCATAACGCACAGAAAGCACTGTAAGGTAGGCCTGTGAAGAGGATTGCCAATAAAAATAAAACATTAAGATAAAACAGAAATCAGAGTTGGAGAGAAATTTATAAACATATAATAAACTGTAATACATATAATACACATAATATAAACTGTAATATTTGTCCATAAAATAATTCTTAAAATATTGAACACCGCAACCTTATAACTTCATTTTAAACTTATAATTTATTGTTAACATTTTACTTGGCTTACCTTATGTCAAGAGCTTTATAACGTGCACCAAGTTCCATGCTAATCTGCCTCATGGAATTATCCTGAATACATGCAAACAAATTATATGAATGGTTTCGTCGTAATTACAATAAAATTCAAGAATTAAGTAACTAAAACATGTTTGACTATTACGTATGAAGAGCTAGTGAGATTCGAGTTAGCGAAATATATTCCTTGAATTTTGTAGCGAGGGGTATTTTTATGACTGTTGAGTTTCCTTGTAGCATTACTCCATTCTCCCGGGACATGCCCAGAACGTGTAGACAATTTACAGCGATCTTGAGCTTAATATCTGCGCCTGTATTTTATTTTCTCTGCTAGGCATGTCAAAGTTACAAATTAAGAAATATGCTACACTTTTGGCTTTCACCAACTTTCATTAAATTAAAATATCTAAGTCTATTGATTGTCTAGCTCTTTGTTTTATGCTCCAAATAATATCGATTGCCTAAAGTTCAATAGGAACGCTTAATATTTTAGGATAGGGATGGAAGTAGAAATTTTAAACTCACTGTATAAGTATCTAAGTCACAAATAGATATAACTTATTTTAACTTGTATCCGGCGTGTGACTTCATTCAGCGTATGTCTATGACGTGTTTCGAAACGTATGTTTCATCATCAGATATTAAAACATTAAATCGTTTACAAGAAACATTTAACTCACAACACAAAACGCACAACTGTGACATGTAATTGTAATTCGGGTAGACGTCTACTTCATATCGCGGTCGAACGACTACTGACTAAATTCAGTGTTCAGTTGATTAAAATCAGATATTCTTACCGCCGATTCGTACAATATGTTAGAATGAAACTGTAGCTGGTCATTAAGCAATTTGTTGTTTAAAGGCTTTTTATATCTCGAATTCCTCTATAGCGTTCATATATCTACCCTTCGCGCAAAAATGGATGTGTTCAAAGTTGGGATTAAAATAGGTGAATTGATGATCGGTGTCAATTACATTACGAGCGAACGCTATAGAGGAATTCGAGATATACAAAGCCTGAAAACAGAACAACAACCAATTTGCTTATCGACCAGCTACAGTTTCATTCCAACATATTGTAGCCTTCTTATGTAAATAGTAGTATTACCACCAAAGATGACTATCATCATAATAAAACAGTTACTTAGATTTAATAAAGTTAAAATATTAAATAAAATAACTATCTACCTCAGTTGAATAGAACAGAGAGATATATTATCAAACCCTTGGAATATTTTATTTTTCTAAGTTGTGTAATAAAATAACCATAAAACAGTACTTTATGTTGTTGTACTCGGCTTTGTTTTCCGTAAAAAGGAATAAAATGTTTCAATTTCTAAAGTTAAATTTCTTTTAATAATCTAACCACAAAAGCTGGTAATCTCATTTCTAAAAACGTGCATAACTAATTTATTATCTTCATAATGCATATAAATAACCTACAAATAAAGTATAGTAAGGAAATAAAATTGTATAATAAATTCATTACAATAATACATTCACTATTATAGTTTTGCCAGTTAAAACTCTAAAACACAAAAACACACTTTGCAAGAATTAGGGTAAAGGCACAGATGTTATTAATTATCCTGCAAAGTTTAGTTTAATTTAAACAAAGTAAAACTCGTTCGAACTACAGTATTCCATTTTATGCTGGGGGAGGTTTACTTTAATAATTGCATTGATCATACAAAGTTGTAAGGTTATTTGTACAAACTTTCTTAATTAATTTGTCTGTCTACACAGCTTCTGATTAGCTGCGGTTGAATGAAAGAAATGTTTGTAGATACTATTAGTATAAGAGAATTAGAAAACGATACCGGTACCTACTTTAAAAACAGATTTAACCTTTGATTATACAATAGCAGAAAATGTTGCCTGCTTAATTGAACATTTCCATAATGTTCTTACATTTGTGAGAATTGCCTTTTGAGACACTTCGATCTGTCGCACAGTTTTTACTTTCTGAAAAGAACTTGTCCTTAATTTCAAAAATAAATATTAAAAACTTGGTTCTTTATTGTTTAACCGGTGTTATTCAAGAAGCAGTTTTTAGTTACTCAGATCATTTTTAGCAAATTAAAGTTTACTCAATTCGAGTTCTTCAGAATGAATTATGAACAATTATGAACAACTATCTTAAACACTATTCACAAATTATTTTCCTCTCTTTACATATTATTAATAAGCAAGCTTTCAAAAACACAAAAATTATAAATATTGGTATCAATGTATTATATAATTTGTTTTGTCTTAATATGTTTTATAAAATAAATATTGATTATTTGCTTATAACACATAATAATAACTTGCAATTACAGAGAAATCTTACATAATATAGTAATTCATAAAAATATATTCATTTTAAAAAAGTAACACAATCTCAAATAGTTAGATCACTTTCCTTCCCTATACTTCACTTTTGATCCAATATTAATAAAAACGAAGACTTTCCGATTGGATGTAACAATTTGACAAATAACAGGAGCAGATGTTTCACGACAAATTGAATGTATGTTGCAAGAGACAAAGTACATAGTAGGGCTATTTCCCACCTTTTTATCGGTGTCTTAAAGAAGAGTTATAGAATTTCGAGGATGGCCTTTGCATTTATATGTTTAAATTATTGTAAGTTACAAACTTTAAAATCTAAACAATAAAGTAGGATATTTCTAAGAAAATTACTTTTCCAAATGTTACAAATGCAGAAAATACTAATTTCATTCTTGAAACTTTTACTGATGATTTGAATTTTCTATAGCTTTTGAAAAAAAGTAAAAAAGACTGTATAATTTGTTGATTGAGTATACAAAATGTTAAATTTGCTAAACATATAATAGAAATAAAGTGTACAATATTTATTTTTGTAAGCTGAATTTTAAATATTTATCCGAGAGTGAATTTCATTTAATAATTTTACGAATGCCTTTTTATTTCTATATGCTTGTTTGGAAATGAATACATTTGCTTGCAGTTTCTTAAAACTAAGGTACATTTTGTATCATCCTGAGTAATGATGTAATCTATTAATTATATTTGTTACCTGAAACAGTAGAGCTAATATTTTTTCATCGAAAAACAAACTCCAGAATCCGAATTAACCTGTCTGGTGTGGAATTATTAAAGCTTGATTGAAAGTTAAATCTAAACTCTAAACCTAGGCCCATAAACTGAAAACTAGTTAATAGAACTGACAATATGCAAAATAATCTGAATCTAAAACTTCTACAAACCAGTTTTGTATATGCAAAACACTTAGTTTTATTGTTGAGCCACCATCGCTCGAAACTAAACCTTTTAATTTCCTTTATAGAAACATCCATGTTCATCCAAATTCACTTACCGTCCATAGCTTTGGAGTCAGGTAGGCATACTCTAACCACTCTTGTATAAAGCTTTATTAATAAATTTAGGTAGCGTTTATAAATAATGTGTGAATACTTACCTTACTTTTTTGCGTGACCAATAAAGATAAAAAGCTGATAAAGATGTTATTGTTATTATTATAACGTGTGTTTGTTATTATAATAAATTGTAAAGCTGTTATATGAACGGTAAGAAGTATTGGGTTTATTTTTCATAATTAATGTGTTTATCTTCTGATTATAAAAATTTAATATTTTGCCTTCATTAATCTTTGCCAATGAAAACAATAATAAATTATGCAACAATTAAAGACTTAATGCTACGACTTTGGAGCATCAATTAAAACTTAGAAGTTACTTTGCAAAGTAAAAGCTCACTAATGTTCCACAAGTTTGTATTACAGTTTGTAGGATTATATTGTCAACTTTGTAAGCTTGAAGTATCTAAAACATCAAACCAATAATTGACAGACAGTATCGATTATAATACTTTTTTACAAGATATTGATTCTGTAGCTTCTTAGAATATCTATTATTATATGAAATTGTGTATACACAATTTGTGTTGTAAATTTAATTTAAATTACAAAACAAATTTATGATTTACTGTCTACTCTATTTTTCTTTAGTAAAAAACATATTTTATTAAAATTTGTGTGTTTAAAAAAAATTTTTATATAATTAATTACTTTTAGAATTAAATTCTCAAAAACTTGTGTTAAGTTCGTTTATGGGTTATACCCATTTTACAAAGTAATAAACACTAAAGTAAACATGTTTCTTTTTTTAACTGAATTTTGCGTCAGATATCTCAAAAATTCTTTAGTAACAGAGATGGGAAATGTTTTATTAATTTGTCTGCTCGATTTACATAAAATAAATTTAACTTTGCTCCTTAATAACGTCCTACATTCATATTATTTCTCTCGGGGTTCGTTTCTGTGAGTAATCTGAAACACTGGCAAAATCTTCGCCAGCTGTTACTCTCTAATGAAGCTGGTGTTTAGACTATATGAATATTTTCATTATTTTTCTAGTGGAATTAGCTTAGAAAGTGCTCGAAACATGCGGATCACCCTGTATTTCATATTGAAATCTATTATGGTTTTTTTAAATCATTTAAGATTTTTTGAAGCAATGCAATCTACAAAGCCGTACAACTGTTTACGGTTAGTGAATTAGTGGAAGCATCAAGAATTAAGATAGTATTACCAGCTTTCAGAACTAACGCAAACAGCATTTCTTTAACTAAGATTAAACGTGCCGAAGCAGGAAGTGAGAACCTGTATGTACTTTTTCTCTCAAAACGTGGATTCAATTTGTAGTCGTAAAACATCTGCTCCTCTTGTTTGACAAATTGTTGCAGCAAATTGTAATGTTTTTGTATTTTTTAAAGTGATATTTTTGTCTGTTTACTTGGCATTGTGTTATTTTGACACTTTTAAAAGTTATTATTTATGTATACCTACTATTATTATGCAATTATTATTAGTAATAATACTATTATTTCATGAAATGCAAATTAATAACTATGGGCACGCAAGTATGTTTTCTGTATTTGGTATTTTAAAAGATTTGATATTATTTAAATATATAAACAAACAAATCGTCTAACCGTCAAAGATGTAGAAGACAGTTGTTAACCTGTTACAGCAAGATATATGCAAAATTCATTAAATTTGAATTTCTTCTTTTTTAAATAATATAGTAAACACATTGTCTATATTATGTTTATCTACATTTATTCATTTGAAAACTAATTTGATGTGCATCAGAACGTGTCTACATCCAGATTCCATACTACCAATATCTCATCACTGACAGATAGCACACAATCATCTCATACTGCATTTAAGCTATGTTTAGAGAAAATTTTAAAATTATTTATTTTGTATGACTTCAAGTTACATAAAATTTTTAAACATCTTCTTTAAACATTCTTGTTTTTTTTAATTATATGTGATTATAGGGAAGAAATAAAACGATACATTTTTAGTTAGAAACTAAGCATTATACATTTTGTTAAATCATCTAATATTTTTCTATATTTTCCTGTAGACTTCATAGTAGATCTTTACAAAGTACAATTATCTTGAATATGAAGAGAATACGAAGCCTTTGTAAGTACAGTTAATACATATGATTTGTTTTAGGGGAAAAAAATCGCATCTCATGGGATTGCTTAAATTATTACCTATCTGCAAAACAAAAAACATTTTTCTCGCCAAAGAAAAGTACTGTACCACTACATTTCTAAATCTAATTTAAACTAAAATTACAACATTTTATTTGTTAATTCATTAGTATAAAAATGTACACCCTTACCATATATATACACTGTACCATATAAACTAGCCCCCACAGCACCGAGCCCTGCGGCTAACATAATAGCCGTGTCTATAGTATTAGACATTTTTCAGGCTTTGTGAAAATGTTTATGTGTGTCTTTTTCTGTTAGTTTAGCTTTTGTGCAGTCAGATACTGAGATGTAAACTCGATTATCAAGTTGATGTAATGATTTAATAAATATTTTCGTTGCTACAGTTTCTCTTTTATATCTTTAATTGTTGTTGTTGGATATTGCGATTAAATGACGCTCTGGCAAGAAAGGATGGTTTTACAAATTTAATTCAAATTGGAATGGTTAAAAGCAAAATGATAATTAATTGAAAGTGCTTATTACGCAGAAACCAAGATTTGAAGGACCAGATTGCTGATAACACTAGTTGAAATAGTTCGCATCTATAACTAGGTTGTTTGTCATGTTTATGTAATTGGGTGTTACAATACCTTGAATGTTGGCTTATACAGCTTCTGGCAGTTCCCCATCATCAAGTACACAACACACGCGTGAACAGCTGTTCTAAACGCAAACGTAAAAGTAAAAAATAAAAACACATAAAACAGTTCAGTTCAGCCTTATTACTTAACGTGACAAAAAATTCAACACAATTAAAGTTTCTGAGGTGCATAGACGTTACGGTATAAAAAACGACTATAGAATCCGTATGGTTTTGTGCGGTATTGAATAGTAGAAAGAATTTGGGATGATTCAGAAGGAAAATGTTCTTATTGAAAGAGTTGTGGCTCTAGATTGCAATAATTGACAGCCGAATGAATAAAATTATTAACATTGGATACCACTGAAGAAGCTGGATATGTAGATATATTGAACAGTTGTATTTCAAATAATTAGTTTACTAGGAGGTCTGCCCCGGCTCGCTTCGTTTAAAACCCCCATTTCGTGATGCCAACGCAAACCACAAATCCAGGAATATTAAATATTTTTTTTAATAAAAAGTAGCCTTTCATATTTTCTGGAAAGTCCTCTTCATGTTAATGAAAATTTTGTCAAAATCGGTTCAGCCATTCCGGAGATTAGGCTGGACAAACAAGCACACAGCCAGACAGACATCTAACTTATGAATGTGTGCTTAGGTTTTGGTAATGTGTGAATAGCCATATGAGCTTAAAAGAAAGCTTATATTTTGAGTGTCACAGACAGACAGACAACTAACTTATAAATGTGTGCTTAGGTTTTGG
>JAGFPH010001976.1:5946-38707 GCA_018207615.1 Philaenus spumarius
AAAAAAGTTGTGTTTGCACTCTCTGCTGTACTACCGGCAGGAAAGAAGCTGTGATGGTTTAGTATGTCTATTAATCGATCAGTCGTTGCAGCGGAAAATGAAAAAGGGTTAGTAGAAATACCAAACTTTTTATTTCCAATATTGTCTTTTGTTTTCTTATCGCTACTTTTCAACCACTTTATGAGGAAAGTTTCTTATACAAAATTTCTCTTACAGCTTATCATTTTTTGTAACTTAACTTTGGCCATTTTTCTATTTTAAATGTGTTTGTTGTCACCTTCTCAAATTTTACATTTCATTCAGTTTTAATTTTTAAGTGTGTAATTTCACAACAATGGATAGTATGACCATCGCGTGACTAGAATGCCGCCCAAAGTAAAGGTTACAAGTTCACTGCCTTCTTATAATGTACTAACTGGCCCGATCCGGCTTTGCACGGGTAGACAAATCAAAGTTAAATGTATATATGACAAAAAACAAAAAAGTATATCAATAAATATATTACACTATGTATCTTTTATGGGGATGTTTAGTAACTTTAAACCCTCCCCCCAAACTACTCCTAAAATTTCGAATATTTTGAAAACCTTTCTTAGCGAGCACCTAGAGCCCTAGAGGAAGCTACATACTAAATTGCATTCCAATCCGTTCGGTGTTTTTTTTTTTAGTAAATTTGACCCCCAAAATCCCCTCCTAAAATTTTGAATTTTGTTCAAACCTTTCTTAGCGAGAACTTCAAACTTTTGGAAGAACCTAGGAACAAGGCCTTCTGACAAAACCTACTGCGTGATTTCTAATCCCATAATATTTCTCAGTTGCATTATTTCACTTATTTTACAAATAGTTCTCAGTAACTTATAAACAAACAGCTGATGTCTTAGCGGGAGTATTGTATATCTGAGAAAGAGAGGAAAAGACGAAATAATCCGGATACAACATTTATGATTTGTGATTAGTGGTTTTATAGTTGTTGGTTTTATAGACAGTACTGTAAAGCTGGGTTTTCCTAGCTCCGCAGTGCGCTGAGCGGTAGTGTTTTCCTAGCTGCGCAGTTGCGCTGTGTATTTTTGACTTTTTATCAGTTTAAAACTATAACAACACTGCTAACTCTCCCACTCCTCCTACCCACCAAGAGGTTTTTTATTTACTTTCCGAGCGTATTTTTGTGCTATAGCGACTATCAATAAGCGGAAGCGTGTTGCGATTACTTTGCTATCAATGAAATCGAAAATGGAAGTTTATTGAAAACTGTTGCTGTTAATTTTAATGAGTATATTGTGATGTACTGTAATCCTAAAAATGTAATTTTAACTTAAATAAAGAACATAAGTATAGCTTACAAAGAGATGTTTGAATTAGTTTGACTTTCAAAACTGTAGTGTTACATGAAAAATCGTAATTCGAATCGGCTACCCCACCCCTTAGTTTGGTTAGCCGGGATTTTACTGTAGTGTATTATTACTACATAAATATATTCATTTTACTATCTGTTTATCGTTGATTTTGGATTGGTTAAGGGCCGCCATATTGAATCTGCAAAAAAAAGCAGTGCTACAGAATAAGTAATTTTTTCCGCTAATTCGAGAAATGAATTTAAAAATTTGGTTTCATTTTGAAGTACTGTAGTCATATGCAGATGTTGATTGCCGAATACATTTTCAAAAACTGTTGTTTTGTTTTCATAAACGTATTATATAAATAGTAAACTTATTAATTTTTTCTCAGTTGCAAAAAGATATGTTGCAAAAAAACCTTAGCAATCAACACTCACAATCAATTTAAGAAAAAAATACAGTTTTCCTTTTTTGACGAAAATAACACAAAAATATGCTTAAAAGGGAAGGTATGGTTAGGTTAGGGATTGAAATTGTACCCAAATTCGCCGTTTTGAATTTAGGGACGCGAGCCTTAATACGCGAGCCTTAATACAGGCAGCCAACCACATTGTCGGTCTACTTTTCGTCACAACTTCCCAAATAAAGAACAAAAAAGAATTACCTACCACTTTTGTTGAGCAAAAGGTAATCCCCTCCCATACAAGGTCCTTCTTCATCGTGTTTTTAAACTGTTTATCGGCCATATTCCACAGTATTGGATGACCACCGACGAGCTCGATAAGCTGTTCATCCTCACTAGCCGTAAACTTATTAGACATTGTAGATATTATAGCAATAATATTCGTACAACTACAGCACTCTCTTGTAAAACTAAAACTAGTGCCCAAAAATAGCTCTGTTGCACTCCGCGGTCCACACTTGACTGCTCTCAGAGGAGTCGTCCAGTTGCGCAGAGCGCACTGCGGACCGCGGAGGGGTCTAGTAAAACGGCCCCGTTCTATTACATGTTGTTGAGTAGGCTCCGCAGAAAGTGCGGAGCTAGGAAAACCCAGCTTAAACCGAGAGTGTATTAAAGCGCAGTGTCTCAAAATTAATGGCGATTGACTTAAATTTTTGGTATCAAGCAAAATGACAGTCTTTTTTATGATTGTCTTTTGATAGATAAAAAACAATTTCTAAGAGTAACAAAGAAGTACATTGGTGTGGTGCGCTCTTTTTGACACCCATATCCCCCCCCCCCAACCACCCAACCCCTGCAATTCCAAACGGCAACCTCCTTCATAGCTGGAGGACGGAGGGCTACCATACCATTTTAGTCGTGCCACAATAACAATTACACCAAACAACATGTACAGGACACGTCTAACTAAATAATAAAACAAGAAATACAATTTCTAGACAGTCAGAGTTGACCAACATTCTTTATTGTTCTGGCGTGTTTAACTGAGGCACAAATAATTTATAAGGCAGGAAATTACTGTACTATTCGATTACACAAACAATGAAGACGTAGGCCTATCTTCCTCTTCTTCACTGTAAAAAAAATGTATTTATTATCTTCTATATATATAAAAGCGAAATACCACTGACTCACTCATCACGATTTCTAAAAACTACCGAACGGATTGAAATGAAATTTGGTATGTAGCTTCCTATAGGGCCATAGGTGCTCACTAAGAAAGGGTTTGAAAAAATTCGAAATTTTAGGGAGGGTTTGGGGTTATCAAAGTTATTAAAACACGATTTCTTCAAAACTACCGAACGGATTGAAATTAAATTGGGTATGTAGCTTCCTCTAGGGATAGGTGCTAACTAAGAAAGGGTTTGAAAAAAAATCGAAATTTTAGGGAGGTTTTGGGGGGATCAAAGTTATTAAATCACAATTTCTTCAAAACTACCGACCGGATTGGAATGAAATTTGGTATGTAACTTCCACTAGGACCATAGGTGCTTACTAAGAAAGGGTTTGAAAAAATTCGAAATTTTAGGGGGGTTTGGGGATCAAAGTTATTAAAACACGATTTTTTCAAAACTATCGAACAGATTGAAATGAAATTTGGTATGTAGCTTCCTCTAGAGATAGGTGCTAACTAAGAAAGGGTTTGAAAAAAATCGAAATTTTAGGTGGGTTTTGGGGGGATCAAAGTTATTAAATCACGATTTCTCAAAAACTACCTAACGGATTGAAATGAAATTAGGTATGTAGCTTCCTCTAGGGCCATAGGTGTTCACTAAGAAAGGGTATGAAAAAATTCGAAATTTAAGGGGGGTTTTGGGGATCAAAGTTATTAAATCACAATTTCTTCAAAACTACCGACCGGATTGGAATGAAATTTGGTATGTACCTTCCTCTAGGACCATAGGTGCTTACTAAGAAAGGGTTTCAAAAAATTTTAAATTTTAAGGGGGTTTTGGGGGGATCAAAGTTATTAAATCACGATTTCTCAAAAACTACGGAACGGATTGAAATGAAATTTGGTATGTAGCTTCCTCTAGGGCCATAGGTGCCCGCTAAGAAATGGTATGAAAAAATTCGAAATTTTAGGGGGATTATGGGGGGATCAAAGTTTTTAAATCACAATTTCTTCAAAACTACCGACCGGATTGGAATGAAATTTGGTATGTAGCTTCTTCTAGGGCCATAGCTAACTAAGAAAGGTTTTCAAAAAATTCGAAATTTTAGGGGGGTTTGGGGGGGTCAAATTTACTAAATCAAGATTTCTCAAAAACTTCTGAACGGATTAGAACGAAATTTGGTATGTAGCTTCCTCTAGGGCCATAGGTGCTCACTAAGAAAGGGGTTTAAAAAATTCGAAATCTTACGGGGGGGGGGGGGGGTTTGGGGGTCAAAGTTACTAAATCACGATCATTTGTCGCATTTATTTCACCAAAATAATTATGCAATAGCGAAGCATTGCCGGGTCAGATAGTGATTTTATAAGTTGGTAACTCAAAAAACATGGTCAACAATAAATTGTTGTCATTAGTGACTATTTTTTGTTAAAGCCTTAAATTGTTTAAAAAAGGAGGTTCAATTGCTTCTGTCCTAATCAATCATCATTTCCGTAAAAATTAATATTAAAAAATTGCAAATATGTAAGAATTACGAACAAAATTAGGGATTCTGTGGACAAATTAATGTTGGGGATATTTCCACCTATGTCTTACATTATGTACAGGTCACAGCTACCCCCCACCACCCAACTTACATCAAAGTGCCTCGGTCATAATCAATGTTTTTCCGTCGCTCTTTTGGAAAAAAAACTATTGACTTTGTTATAACCCTCAAACACACCGAGCTTTTGTTTAAGATTTTGGCTAAAGACAATGGTAAAGATGAGAGCGTACAAGAGATAGGCTGGGCGCACACTATCTTAGCTTACTGCGGGCATTCCAAGATACACCTACATATCCGGATCCAGATATTGAGAAAGTTTCAAGCGGATATTTAAAAAATATAATAGATTGTATTCCTATAAATAGAAATATTTTAAAATACGTAGGTTTTCAGGGACGTTATAATAATCAGCTGCTAATTCTACGTGTTTAAACTGGCATGTAGGGTATTTCTCGGTGGCATTTCCAACAACTGGTTTTATAGGTCTACCTATTTCCCTTAAATGTCGCAAAGGTAGAGAGACATTTTATGACATTTTTTTGCTAGAAAATATTTACATTTGGGGCTTTTTAGGATCGAGCGTTGCAGAAAGTTTGTTTTTGAAACTTGCATTTAAAATTCAATGTTCACTCTTTCATGGCATAACAATTTCACTAATCCATGGTCATTACAACGGAAGTATACTTAAGTTATAGTTAAAAGAAATCAGATCAAGAAATGGAACAGTTTTAATGGGTCGAGTGTACTTCACTTAGCGCTGATCCTGAGAGAAAAGGCAATTAATTAAGACAGAGTACTCTGTCAGCTCAACAGTAAGGAATAGATAATTAAATTTCAAGTCTTTTACGATTTTAGAAGTTAATACTACCTTCGGAGGTTTCATGATCCAAACTTGGCCTCAATTCTTAGATTTCTTAAAGCTACATAAAATAAAATTATTAATAGTTTTAACAGTATAAAGCGTAACGGAAGTTAAGAATTTAACCCTTTCGGGGGAACATTTTTCAATTTTTACTATACAAATTTGAGTTTTGGTATTTACTTTGAATACATTTTTTTTATAATTTAAAAAAATTAACTTTTTTTCTTTTTTAGTTCTGAATCGCCTTCTACTGGGGACTATTCCCTCGCACGGGTGCTTATTTTAATCCCCCCTTTTACTTTCTCACTATACTACAGTTTAGAGAAAGTATAGTGATCGCAAAAAAATCGATGTTGAGATTTTTTTGGAAATATCCTTTTTGGGACCCTCTGAATCCAAAAAAGTGGTTTTTACAAAATGTATGTCTGTATGTATACAAAGCTATAGAGAAAACTATTCGATCGACTTCGAACAAATTTGCACCAAACATGTCAATTAGGCCTGTATAGATGCACGAAAAAAGGTTTCGGAAAACTACTCCCTTTTTGAAGAAAAAACCCTCCAAAAAGCAGTTATTATTTTTTTATAAAAAAAAGGCTGTAACGATTTTGATCAAATTTGGCTTATTTGTAGCCTTTAATGTACCCTACCATATGCAAAAAACCGCATCTTTCTAAAAATTCTCGTTTAGCTAATAATAATAACATTTATTAGTTACTCTCCTACTTTAAGGGTCAGCTCTAGTAAAACAGGAAGCAACCTGCGACTCCCTATAGCGGCGGTAGGTTACGCGGACATTGCTCATCTTAAATCCAGTTAAAACCCGCAATTGTTCAAATAGCGTTTAAAAAAAAAATACTAAACTCTTGGGGACAAAATTCTTCATCCGAATGGCTTGGTAATTTTTCGCTATAATTAATAGTTACAACGTAAAAAATATTTAATATCACCCTTTATAGCGACGGTAGTTTACACGGACATTGCTCAGCCTAAATCCATTTAAAACCCGCAATTGTTCAAATAGCGTTTTAAAAAAAATACCAAACTCTTGGAGACGTAATTCTTCATACGAATGGCTTGGTAGTTTTTCGCTATAATTAATAGTGACACCATAAAAAATATTAAAAATCAATGTTTTAAATTGTTAATAAATATTAAACAAAATGTTTTTCTTAGTTTTGAAAAAGCCATTTGCATGCATATTGGCCATAGCTTTAAAATGACATATCGTTCATAATTATCCGATAAAAAATAAAGGAAAAATTTGGATTTTAATTTAACATTGGTGTTATGGAGTGTCAGCCAACATGGCCGACAGCTAGAGCCGACCTTTAATGTATCCCCTCCTACTTTAATACAATTATGAAGTCACAGTGAATCTGTTTAATTATTTAAATATGTTCGTGAGAAAGTATGTGCCAGTTTTCTGGTACCGTTTATTTTTCTTGGGGATAAAGGGAAGAAAAAGATGAGAAAAACTCAGTACTATACCAAACACAATATAATCGTACCCCCCCCCCTGGACCTGAAACTCTTCGAAAAATTGTTAGAAGTTAGCATTTTTTAATTTTGGAACCACCTTTTGAGCGGGAAAGATTTTTCAATTTTTTAATTTTTCTACTTTGAGCGCGTTTTGTAAGAAAACGGTAAGAGATAGCAAAACATTTTAAATACAAAAGTTGTAGAAAATTAAATTTCAAACAATTTTCCATCAGATTAAAGATCCGATCATCCGTTTAGCCGCTATTCACCCAGAAGGACCGCCGGCCCACAAGCCTTTAAATTTCCCATGTTAATCTTATGGAGATAATGTTTAATGAGTTTGAGTCAGCTGAAAATTGATTTATGCTAGGTCACCCCAGGTACAAACGAGGCAAAGATTAGCGAGATCATTTAGCGAGTTTTCCAACTACGAGCGAAGCGAAGCAGCCATCTGAGGCGGGGTTGGGACGCGAAGCGTCCAGGGGCAGTGCCCCTAGTATTATATAAAGCGAGACAGGTTCACTAATTCATTGACATTAACTATGAGGCACTTCTCGCAATCGTACCCTCCTCGACCTCATACTTGAATTGAAGTTCTCGACGAGAAACTCTCAGAAAAATTGCCAGAAGGCAATTCAGAAAAAAATAGGCCGAGGCGGGTTGGGACGCGAGGTGTCCAGGGGCAGAGCCTCTAGTTTATGATATAATTACAAAACATATTAGTTTCTGTAAATATATTTCTTTAAATTGACGAAATTTTTTGTTTAAAACATTTTTAACAAATATTAATTTGGCAAGCAAATCTATAAAAACTCACTTAAAGATGATCAGTCACTTAAAGGAACATATTTTTGGCGAAACTCATAAAAACAGTTTTTATTTCGGGCAATGCACAAGGGAATCTGACATTTTGTGCATACAATTAAGGTTTTCCTGAAACAGCCAGGGTTTTTACACCTTGATGTCTTTCTTTTTTTTTTCTTTTTTTTTTTTTTGTAAAGTGTACTCTAAGTAGCCTATTGACAGCAAAAGCATTGTAAAATTGAGTGAATTACAAACAGGGTCAGCTGATTAGTCAATTATTTGATTAGGGACTGGAAGAAGTAAGCGCCTCCAGAGGACACTACTTTTAGGCCGTCTCAAATATTTGACAAAGCAAGAAAAAACATTGAAATGATAATATTATTATATTTTGAACCTTTCTTGATAAGGGGGTATTTTTCCCAAAAATTAGTATAAAATATATATTTTTTTCTTATAAAAGTCTGATGTCAGGGTAGTTCAGTGCATGAGAGGTTATCCATTTTGTCAAGGTTCCAACAAGTTTCTAAATTGTCCCATAGGGTGTATCATCAAAAGTATATTAACAAATTTTTGCTTCGCATATGAATATATCCTTTAGTTCTTTGATTTGAGATTAAAGGAGACAGGTTTTTCATACAGTGACTAGATAGAAACAGTGCGGCCATTCAGAATCGGCCGCCATGTTTATCCTAAATATAATGTCATCTGCTATGAAGTATAATCTAAAGAATAGTGTTGTATCTCTTTGTAATTATAAGAGAAACTAGCTGACCCTTACGGCGTTGCCCGTGGTGGTTGGTATTTTCAGTCTTTTTAACGTAATTGTATTTTTTTTTAAGTGTTCAGACAGTGAGTGGTATTTGACTTTGATATATATATATAGATCTTAAATAATAAAAGCACTATTGTCAAAATAATAAAAGATCTGAAATTATGATTTTAGTAACTTTGATCCCCCCAAACCCTTCCTAAAATTTTGACATTTTTCATACCCTTTCTTAGTGAGCACCTATGGCCTAGAGGAAGCTACATACCAAATTTCATTCCAATCTGTTCGATAATTTTGGAGAAATCGTGATTTAATAACTTTGATCCCCCAAAATTTCGAATTTTTCAAACCCTTTCTTAGTGAGCACCTATGGCCCTAGAGGAAGCTACATACCAAATTTCATTTCAATCCGTCCGTTAGTTTTTGAGAAATCGTGATGAGTGAGTGAGTGGTATTTCGCTTTTATATATATAGATTACCTCTTTGTTTTTGTGTTTTTTTATATATCTATAAAGAGAAAACATGCGATTTAATTGTAACAGTTTGTTATTTATATTGAAATTAAATAATACAAATTATGGTTCTTCTTAGAAAGTGTATTTTGTTATTTCGTGCAATAAGGTATAACAAATTGAATACAAACAGATAAGAGTTTATGTTAAACATGGCGGCTGGCCAATAGGAAACAAGACCTCACTTGGCTAGTCACTGTAATAGTATAGTATGGTGCTTCCTAGTGAGCAAAATGAGGAACTAAAAGCTTGCTGCAGGCCAGATTGTAAAATAGAGCTGATTTGTTTTATCGTCCTCTCAAGAGGTCAGTTCTGCCGAAAGGATTTTAATAGAAATCAGTTCATTTGTAAATAAAACTAGTTTTTAATGCTATTTTATAAGATTTATATTTGAATAATTCAGAAATCCTTCTTTTATAAGTACTTCTTATCGTTAGATGGAAAGTCTATTCCTTGTACAAGTCAGCCTCTAGGGTGTATTGCGATCCCACAAGGATGATAAACCTCTGGCTTATAAACCTTTCAAGGTCCATGAGCTCAGTGAACCTAAGGATGAGTTTGACAACGTTATCCTGGAGGATATTTTGTATTTTGTTTGTTGCAAGGGTTTAGCTTGCAAAGGTTTCATAAATCACTTATTCGAGGCTCTTACGCTCATTTCGCTCATTTTTGTGGAGGCAGGCCACATTTCCTGCATTTGGTGAAAATGCCTAAAGTTTACATGTTTTTCCTGAGATAGCTATGCTATGCCCTGTGATTAGCTCTACCACCATCTTTACATTGCACCTGCTCAGAGTAAGGATACCAGATGCAATTTGCCTAGATGGACCAAAAAGCTAGAATATACTCACCCTTACCTCTTTCCGTGCTCTTGTCTTGCCCAATCGGAGACAGCCTGCATAGCTGTAGTCTTTGATATGCTATAGAACAAGTTCACGTCCTGTGAATTCAGTAGCTGATACCTAATTTGTCAGTTTATCTGCTCACTGTTACGAATAGGTGGGGAATGTTAGTATAAGATATATTTTAGTGACTTAAAATTCAAAATCTTTTATTGTCATTAAGCACATTTTTTTATGGAAATAGACAGTGTCAACATAGTTTAATAAAATCTCTAGGAGTAAAATTTCACAATTTTTCCAACACATCATTCTTTAAAAGTGACATTAATATAACAATAAAATAAAATTAGGATAAGAAACAGTTAAAGTCAAATATAAATCCACAATCGAATACAAAAAGACAACCTATTTTAATAAACATTTAAAAACTTAATGAATTAATATCACAAATCAAATACTCCTGGATGAAATAAAAAGCTTTCAATTTGAGCCAACTACTGACTCTTAATTTAAAATTCTCTAATCCAGTTGTCCAAGCCTCCTCAGGCAATTTATTAAAAAGTTGTATTTTCATACATAAAATAGTGTTGTCAGTTTTTTTAAGCCTTACATGCATTGTATCTATACAATATTTCCTTCTAGCATTGTAACTATGAATATTTTGCCTGAAAGTACAGTTGTTTAAATTCGCCTTAACATCTAGTAAACAATAATATATATATATATATAAACTGGGTAATGTCATTATTTTAAATTCTTTAAATACGGGTAAACAACTATATCTTTCGGCTATATTCTTTATAGTTCTTATGATTCTTTTCTGCCGCACAAAAACTTTCTTAGAATAACTGCTGTTACCCCAAAGTGTTAGACCATATGTCAAATGTGAATGGCAAAATGCGTAATACACATTAATTAGTATGTCCATACTGACACAAGCCTTCAATTTGCACATCAAATAGGTAACTCTAGACAATTTGCTACATAGAGTTGTTACATGATACTCCCAATTTAACTGACAATCCAAATGCATACCTAACAATTTTACAGTTTTGGTGGTGCAATCTGTATTCAAACTAGTGTTCAACAAACAAATTCCAACAAATACCAACTTAGAGTTAGTATATTTAATGTAAAGATATTAGGGTGTGTAAGACAGACAGGCAGTAGGAATCCGGAAATCTAAACTTGTTTGCGTAAGAGGTCGAACAACGCGGAACACGGAACTGCTATGAAGGTAGCAATGGTTTAGCTGGAGAATGTCAACACGGAATTAGCATAATCCAAATCTTAGCCAGTCTGCAACGAGGGACACTGGTCGGATGACCAGAGAGTTGAGAGGCTGCGAGTTAGGACAGTTTGCTACAAGGGAGGCTGGGTTAGGCCAAGTATTGCGAAGTGTCGGTTCGGAAGCTGCACAGCACGAGATGGGTCAACACAATGAGAAGGTTGCCCAAAATATACTTAGCCTAAGATATTGAATCTATCTCTATGTCTTATTTCTACTAACACACTTTTATTGATTGTTGACGCAAAAGACAGATTACTCTGGATATCAGCTCTCTATTACCACGTATAAACCCTGGAATATACCTCTGTTAAAAGACCCCAACGTGACTGTATAGAATATTACTGTAATTCGCTTGCTCACCTTCAGCATCCAGACCCTTGAAGACTTCGTCCAAAGTCCTCAGAAGGTCTCCGTGTCCGGAAGAATGCGCCGTTGTCCAGTGTTCGATCCCTGTCGATACGTAGAGATCCGTTTGAGACTCACAGTCTCTCTGTTGGCACTGGCCTCTAGGTCAGGATCAACCTTATATAACATTCTTCTTCTGTGGGCGGTCCAGAACCTTATGCATGTCTGCCTCTAGGGCTTATTGCGCCCCCTCGTAAGGATGTTGATGCCTCAGTTACCCTTGTCAAGATCCATGTCCATTGAACTTAAGAATCCTTTTAACAAGGTTATCTTGAAGTATGGTTTATCCTTTGCTCAATTTACCAAAGGTTTCACAACTAATCTGTTCCAGCATCTCTCACTCATAGATTAGGTGTTCTGCAGGCCACATTTCCTGCATTTAGGATTTCCAGTAAAAATGCCCATGTTCTTCATGTGTTTTCTAAGGTGGCCATGTCCTGAGATTAGAGCGACCGTCTCCTTTACCCCACGCCTACTCAATGACAGAATATGCAACATTATATAATAGAACTTCCACTTGTTTAAATGGCCTACATACTGCGTGTTTTGATATCAGGTGTTTCTACAGTAGTATGTCTTAATCACTACTTCCTACTTCTGTGTTCTTTCTCTTTGTACCAACAATCTTACATTAAACATTACTTAATCACTACTATATTATATTTGACCTACGATTAACCTAAACATTCCCTAACTATCCCTAACATATCCTAGAAAATTTTAAATTCCTTATAAGTACTACTAGAAGAAACAACCGCATTCTTCATTTAGTACGCTTCATTCTTCATTTCTCGCTATTGAGAATAGTCTTGGGAGTATCAGAGAGTGCTGATGTGCATGTCTTGTTGTGAAACAGTTTATAAGTATTATGGTGGTTAAAGTGTGCGGATTTATATAAATCTTATATTGAAGTGACCAGATTCCATATAGGAATTCGATTATATATTTTATAAAGTGTATTATGTTATATACAATCCTTTTTTTTACGTTAACAAAGTTTATAAAATTAATCTAGTGTATTTTTCTGCAGGTTTGGAGTTGTTGACTTAGGATCAACTTATTTTGTTTGTGTACTTTTGGAGATTAGGGTGAATGTTATTTATTTATTTGACACTTGTTTGTTTAACAAACATGTTTACTTAGGATATCAAATTTTAATACTGGGTTGGACAACAAAATATTGGGATTTTAAATTATAATTTGTCTAATCAGAATAGGAGTGAACAAATGGAAGTTTGCTCTGTTTGCAAGAAGGAGGTGAAATCATCTGGTGTTTTGTGTTCCAAATGTCAAATATGGCACCATTTTAAATGTTTAGGTTTAAAAAGTAATGAAATTCCAATAAATGGGTGCAATGCTTACCTTTGCAATAAATGTTATTCATGCTTAAGCAATAAAGAAAAATGTTGTAGCGATGAACTAATATCCTTCAAAAATGATAACATAACTTTAAGATGTGAAATTGAATCTTTAAATGAAATAGTGAGTGCCCAGGGTCAGGAGTTAAAAGAGCTGAGGCAACAAAACACTGTGTTAAGCTTGAGGATGCTGGAAAAGGAAGAGGAAATTTTGAAATTGGAACATAATAGAAATAAAGAAATGAGTTGGACTCATTGCGGTAATCACAAAAGACTCAGTTTACCCCAGTTAAATCAGGATTTAAATGATCATCTCCCACTGAGAAATCGATTTTCCCTCTTGTGTAGTGAAACTCAGGAAATAGTTAATATGCCCAAGTCCACACATAGTCCGAGGAAGAGGAATAAATCAAAAACTAGTGTCACGATATCTAGCATTACAAAGAAATGTCATGAGCCATCCAAACCTAAATGTAGAAACAGGGCAAACGTTTTCATATATGGTGATAGCCATGCTAGAGGTATGGCTTCTATATTGCAAGACACTCTAAACAAGAATAATTATAAGGTTGAAGGTACAGTAATGCCAGGTGCAACTCTAAATGATATTGCAAAAGCGGTGCTTGAGTCATCAAATGATTTCTCACTGACTGACCATGTAGTTATCTTTGGTGGGTCTAACGATATTACACCCCTAAATAGATTCTCCGAAAATATAAATAAGGCATTGGTAAATATTTTACCCCTTTCTTATAAAACCAACATAATTATAAATGCAATTCCGAGACCCGAAAATACTGTACTTCGAAAACATCTGGTGGATATAGGAAATAGGGAAATACAGAAAACCATAAATATGTCTTTAAATAAAAACTGTAAAAATATATCAATAAATTTTTCTCCTGAAAGACTTGCTTTGTATCAGTACAGCCGAAATGGACATCTTAACAGAAATGGAAAATTGGCTGTGTGTAAAAGAATTGCTGATTTAGTGATTGGTACAAAGGCATTGAAAGAACTAAAACAAATAAACTTAATTAAACCAACGTTTCTTGACAAATGGTTAAATAGTGCAAATGAAATTACAAATAAATGTGAAAAGGTTGAACATAAAAAGCTCACTGCATTAGAGCAGTGGTTAAAGAAGGGAACCAAAGGGTCTGGTGTAAAGTCTTGCAGCTCCTCCTCAGTTCGTCAATCAATTTACCCACAGCTTTTAAAAAACTTGGAACTGGGTACATTGACACCTGTGACCAAATGAGTGAAAACAATTTAGTGAATTGCGTAAAAAATAATTGTGATTTGATTTTTAGTTCACCTAGTGTACCTTTAGATTATACAACCTCCATTGGTAAAAAGGAAGGGTACAGGGCTGCTAAGTTAAATAGTAAATGGGTTATGCATTTAAATGTGCAGGGATTAAATTCAGACAAAATCTCGGAGTTGGAATTGTTTTTACAGATTTTTGAGAATAAAATAAAAATAATTGCATTAAATGAGCATTGGCTAAGCAATGTCTCGAAAAACCTATTAAATACTGTAACAAATTTTGTTGTAGGAGATGTGTATTTAAGAAAAACTAATACTAAAGGTGGTTCTTGTATTCTAGTTGATAAGTTTTGTAAACATAAAATGAGGCCGGATTTGGCAGCAATCTTGAATGAAGATATGATATTTGAAGGGTCTTTTGTGGAGGTATTTGAATTCAGGTTATTGGTGGTATCAGTGTATACGGTGCCCGATCATAATATTAGAAAACTATTTTTAATTAAATTAGAGAAACTTATGATACTCTTAGAAAAGGAGAGTAAAAATAAGTCAATTTTAATTGCAGGGGATTTTAACATCAACATTTTGGAGACAAATTCATTTTCTTTGAAGTTTATTGAGACTATGGAATGTAACGGTTTCTTTTTGCATTTTGCTGCACCTACAAGGGTAACAGACAGAAGTCAGTCTTGTATCGACAATATAGCGGCACGGGTGAATTATGAAGTGCTTCACACGCTGAACTTGGATCTTGGGTTATCAGATCATAGGGCCCTGTTTGTAAATCTGCCTATGATAAAGGTCTCTAAATCTTGTAGAACCCAAATAACTATTAGAAAAAGGGTTGTTAGTGAGGTAAAAATAAAAGAATTCACTGACCATCTTAAAGTTGAAAAAAGTCTAGACTTTGATCCCATGTTGGATGTTAATGTTAATTATAATAATTTTTTAAATGGCTTTTTGAGGAGTTTCAATAGCATTTTCCCGCTTAAAATATTCCATAAATTACCAAAGAAAAAGCCAGTTGCTGTGAATTGGGTTACTCAGGGAATTAAAATCTCAAGTAGGAGAAAATGGGAATTGCAGTTGGAGGCTAAATACAACAAAGATGTTCATTTTCTTAACTATGTCAAATTATATAGGAAGTTATTTAAAAAAGTTGTTAAAGGAGCTAAAAGAATGGCAAATAGTGTCTACATTAAAAATGCTGTAAATAAGTCCAAGGCAGTTTGGCAGATCGTTAACAGGGAACTTGGTATAAACAAAGAGGCAGTTGATAGGCCTACAATTGCTTTAGGGGAGGATGGTAATTGTTTGGTAGACGAACCAATGGCAGTGGCGGAGAGTTTTAATAATTTTTTTGCTGACATTGTCTCAAATATGAACATTCCCAAAGCCACGGCTGGCGGCCTCCATTATACCGTTAAACAAGCTTGTCAAACAAGGGGAATTTCACTATGTAAATTAGACTCTACTAACAGTAATGAAGTTATTAAGGTGGTGCTTTCTTTAAAAAATAAAAACTCAGTCGGATGGGACGAGGTTCCAGTTAACGTTATTAAAGCCTCTGTTCAGGAAATTGCTGAGCCTCTTGCTTGGATGATAAATCAGTGTTTGGATAGTGGAGTTTTTCCTGATAGTCTAAAATATTCTCAAATTTCCCCAATATATAAGAAAGGAAGTAGGACAGACATAAACAATTACCGCCCAGTGGCTATACTGTGTAACTTTTCAAAGATTTTTGAAAGAATTATAAATGATAGATTAATAAAATACTTTAATTATAATAAATTATTTCATGATAAACAATTTGGTTTTAGGAAGAATTTTAGTACGGAGACTGCACTGGTTCAGTTTGTGAATGAGGTGACCGAGGCAATGGATGAGTCGTGGGCCACGGTGGGTGTGTTCTGTGACTTGTCCAAGGCCTTTGACTGCGTAAATCATACCGTGTTGCTGGCAAAGCTGGTCGACTACGGAATCGGTGGTAGTTGCCTCTCCCTTATTGAGTCTTACCTTGCCAATAGAAAGCAAAGAACAATAATTTATAAATATAATATTAAATACACTTCGGACTGGAAGGCCACCACAATCGGGGTACCTCAAGGGTCAGTATTGGGGCCCTTATTTTTTTTACTTTATATAAATGATCTACCGAAAGCTATAAATAAGGATCTTATTTTATTTGCTGACGATACTACAGCAATTATAAAGGATAAAATAGTCACTGAATTACCATTATCTCTCAAAAATACTTTGGATGAAATGGAATCATGGTTTCATCAAAACGGGCTAAAATTAAATATTGATAAAACACAGATTATAAAATTTTCCGCTAGTAATTATAACCAACAAACATTTGAAATATTAAATTCTGTAAAAAGTCATAAATTTCTGGGGGTTTTAGTGGATGAGAGACTTAATTGGAAAGACCATATGGATTACATTAAGCATAAATTAAGATCAATTTCATATGCATTTTTACGATTAAGAGATAGTGTTTCCCTTGATGCTTGTAGAATTGTGTATCATGGTTATGTAGAGTCTATCCTAAGATATGGAATAATTCTTTGGGGCATTGCGTCGGGAGTGAATTCAATATTTATCTTACAGAAAAAAATAATTAGAACAATGACAAATTCTAGCCCACTAAAGTCATGTAAAAATCTTTTCCGAATGCTAAAAATTCATACGCTTGCTGGACTGTACTTATATGAAATCTTGAGTTGGGTTCATGATACTAAAAACGAATTACCGGCAAAATCTAAATTTGACCACAGCTATAATACAAGAAATGCAAATGATTTTAAACTTCCCAAACATCACCTGACTTTATTTGAAAGAAGTCCACAGTATTCTGGTTTGAAATTATATAATAGGCTACCAAAGGAGTATAAGGAATTAAATGTTAGGCACTTTAGGAATAAATTAAAAGTTGCCATTATGGATAGAGCATATTACTCAGTTAAGGAATTTTTAGTAAGCCCTGTAATTAGTTTATAGTTAATTTTAATAAGTATTTTATGTTGAAAAGCCGGACTATATTTCATCATGTTTTTATTGTTCAGTAAATTTTATATTCTGACAAGGCACCTGTACTGATATATTCATATAAAAAACAAAAATGTATTGAATTATTATAATTGTATGTATTGTGCTAATAAATTATATCTATCTATCTATCTATCTATCAATTAGCCACAAACCTTGACAACCACTTTGTCTAAAACTGTTCCAAAACCTTATGCCAAGCACAAACACTTTAGTATCAGGACTATGTATTAGCACATGTTTCTTCACATCGTCTGCTTGAAGACAATGTTGGACATGTAGGTACATCCTGGTGTCAGCTTCTTGATGGTTACTTTTTAAAGTCAATATTTCTTTTATGATTTGTTTGTCGTCTTTGCAAAAACATAATGTCGAGCCGAGAAAACATCCTGATAAATAAAGGCTTTTATCTTGAGGGACATGGATTTTATTCAACACATAATGCGAAATGAACTGGATTAATTTATTTTTATTTTCAGAGTGTGATAAGTAGCGTGGCCATTGAGCAGGTAGTTTCGTTGACTCGTTGTTTACGTTGACAATCAACGGAGACTTTCCATCAGTTAGCCTATGGGTTCATGCTCGACATATTTCATTGTTGAATCATCGTAAATGTCATACGCTACATCTACTACTGGAATCGTAGTTGCCTGTTGTAAAATCTTGCCTATTTGTGTCATTTGGTAGCCAGCTAAATCGCCAAAACTTTTCATTTTAACTATCACGCCTGTTGCAATGCCGTGAATAAGAGCCATGCCCTAAAAAATATGTATTTTGTTTTGAAGAGATTGTGTGTGTTCTAAACTTGGACTACATTCACAGTCTTTTTCAGTGGCATGCATTAGGCCTGATTTTACACTTTTTTTCAGGTGTCCGTTTTCTAATGAAAGACTTGCTGGGAATGGTGCTAACTCATGCGACATTAGTTCCTTTATGTTGAATCCTCTTCGATGAGCTAAAAGAATAGTTTGACCAATATTCAGGGCACCAGGGTTGGTGTTCTTTGACATTTTCTTTTCTTTTTTTATGGTTGAGTTGAAAGATAAAATCTTCTTTTTGCTCAGCAGAGCGTACAGACTCTTTAGCTTCTTAACCATTCTATCTTTTAGAAACTGCTCATATTTTGTACATTTAATGTCATTCCAATTCAACAAAAAGAATGCTGCCTCTTGTGAAACTACTGTCCCACTCACTACATTACTGGCTGGCTGGTAGGTTTCATTTCCAGCGTCGCAGTGCCAAACTACTTCGGAAACCTCGCGTATACAGAATATTTTGAAATAAATATTATTTGATGAGTGATGAAATAACATGAACATATTATATTGATTAATAGAACAATATAATTTAATAGTAATGAAATCGTCATAAGTTATTGCAAATACGAATAAAATAAGGTACTTTTTCATCACTCCGTACCGAAAGTAGCTACTTTCGATGTCAGCTGGTAGCAACGAAAACGATCGTTTCCCAAGCTCTAATTTAGAGCAAGGGAAAAACGATCAGCTGATTTTCCCTTGCTCTAAATTTGTTTTCCCTTGCTCTCAATTAGTTTTCCATTTGCCCGCTACGCGCTCTGACGTCGCTTTGCCGTTTATTCTTACAATTTATATCAGCTGTTCTTATTGTTCAACAATGTAAACCGAAAACAGGAATAGGTATAAATGAGTTTTGCTGTGTTGTTATTATAGTAAATTTGTTATTATAAAAAAATGTTAATTGAGAAATATAATAGTTTGCATTTTACTGAGGTTTCTTCTTCAGCATTGTGTGTATTTTTGCGTTGTGATGAAAAGTACCGTTCATAACTTGTACCAAAAGTGATTTTCCGGCACTTGCTCCAATTATTCCCGTACTCGGCTTCGCCTCGTACGTGAAACTTGGGCGCGCACCGGAAAGTGCCACTTTCGGTACTAGTAATGAAATATACTATTAAAGATATACGTACATTTCTCTATTTCCTTTGCAGATCGGGATTTTTGCTAATGACATTTTTTGAAGAACATAATGTGTGTAATAAAATGCCATTTAGAGCATGTTTCTATCAAGTCTCGTTCACAAGATTTGAGCACTTTTATAGAATGCACCTCCGCGCTACTCCCCCCTCCACCCAAGTTGTGCACCTGCTGAAAGGACGACAACATCGGTTTTGGCCATATCCAAGGTGTCCCCATTAACAATCAAAAGTCAAAATGCGTTACACTTTCAGTGCATACTCAACCCCCTATAGATGCTGGACTAAGTGCTCAGTGCAGTGATTCATAAATAATGAAAGTTTGAAACGTGGGAGGGAGAGGGGTAGGTAATGTCTCGGCCCTATGAAAGGAAGTGCATTTCCTTTCCAACTTTCACTGAACCTGTTCATAAGCTGATCAAAACTGTATAGAGCTGACGTTAGCAGATGTCCCCGCATATTATTTATTCATTAACATGTCAATACGTTGATATTATTTATGAAATCCGCCTATTCCGAATTCCCGCTAATCCGAACAGAGTTTGGTCCCAATTAATTCGGATTAGCGGGACTCTACTGTATTTTCTAACAGTTAAGTTGTATTTGATTGTAAATAATTGGGGCAAAATAAATATTATTATTACTATAAAATATGTATGTACATAACTTCCGAAAAAGGTAATTAAAATGTTGAGCGATTGTTATATACTCTTACACATGCATTTCCACAGAAGTTAGATACAATATAAACTTGATATTTCCCTCTCTGTCTCTTTACAAGAAGCCTTATTCTTAATTGATGAAACTTTATTTTACCATCATTTGAAACTTTACATAATGGGTTTCACTGAAGATAAACTAATACAAACTTTCAGTAATAAACTGATATCTACCGAATGTGTTTGAAACTAGGCGCAACAAATTTAACCAATAATGTTTCAACTGTTTAGTTCTGACATGTGATACATGATGCATCACAAAATTATGTAAATATAGTAAGGCCTGAAACAAACAACACTGAACTTTATAATTAATTGTTTTTAATAAATGCAAATAACGGGTGTTTCAAAAAGGACGCAACCCTATTTTTGATGTAGTGAATTTATTACTGTAAAAAATTAATAAACGGTACCGGGAACTGGCACATACTTTCTCACAAACATATTTAAATTATTAAACAGATTCACTATGATTTCATAATTTTAGGTGGGGTGTAGAGGTGATTTATTAAAGTAGAAGGTTAACTAATAAATATTATTAGTTAGAGAGAAAACTATTCGATCGATTTCAAACAAATTTGCACCAAACACGTCAATTAGGCCAGTATAGATGCACGAAAAAAGGTTTTGAAAAATTTTGAAAACAACCCCCTTTTAAGGCCAAAAAACTCCCAAAAATCTGTTATTATTATTATTTCTAGCTAAACTAGAATTTTTAGAAAGATACGGTTTTTTCATATGGTAGGGTAGATTAAAGGCTACAAATAAGCCAAAAGAGCCGTTTTTTTATTAAAAAATAATAACTGATTTTTTGGGGGTTTTTTGCCAAAAAAATTTTCAAAACCGTTTTTCTTACACCTACTTGAAATGTCTGGTGCAAATTTGTTTGAAATCGATCTAATAGTTTTCGCTCTAGCTTTGCATACATACAGACATATATACAGACAGACATTTTGTAAAAACCACTTTTTGAACTCAGGGAGTCCCAAAACGGACATTTACACAAAAATCTGAAAATGGTTTTTCTTTGCGATCACTATACTTTCTCTATACGATAGTGTAGCAAGAAAGTAATATAACTTTATATAATTATACAATATTTAAATTACCATAAATGTTCAAAATGACTTCCTCCGTTTGCAATGCAGGTTCGAACACGTTTCAAACCATTTGCAGCCAGTTTACGTAATGTTTGAAATCTCATTTTCAATGTTATCCTTCAATTCGTCAATTGTATGAGGATTGTTTTGAAAAATCTTACTTTTTAAATATCCTAAAAGGGAAAAGTCTGCAGGAGTAAGATCTGGGGATCTTGGAGGACACTTTTGATACCAAACGATGGCCAGGCCAAAACATTCCCGTAACAAATCCAGCGTTTCAATAGAAGAATAACACGTCGCGTTATCCTGCTGGAACCAGCAATATCGTTCGTGTAAATCTAACAAGGCTATAAATTGTTCAATTAAGTTGTGATAAAGCACACCATCTACAGGTTTGTCAAAAAATGAAGAACCTAATAATACAACCGGGAGATCGCACAACAAACACCAATTTTACGTACGTGTAGATAGATAGAAAAAACTTTATTTTGGGCGAAGTTAAGACCATATGGTCCTCTCTTACACTTAACCCATAGTGATACAATTACAATTTTTAAACATATTGACTTAATTAACTTAAGCCTAAAACAAAACTTAAATACACAATAAAGACGAAGAAAAATCCATATAAAGTCACAAGAATTAAAGAAGAAAAATCCTAAGCTATTATAGTTTCTTAAACCTTACAAAATACAATAGTCTCATTTTAAACATATTTATTGAGGTAAAAAAATAAATAAGTAAATAAAATACTTATAACAACATTCACGCTCACATTCATTCATCATAAAATTTCAATTAGTAAATGCAACAAATTCCCTTTCCTGCACACCCCGAGCAAAGATATCAGTTCACGTCCATACTATTCATGAAATAAAGTTCCAATGATTGTGAAAATTGAGCACGGCTATCAATAGTTTTAAGGGAATCTGGTAGCGAATTCCACAAGCGACATGCCGTTACTGTAAAAGATTTGTTATATTTTACAGTTCTGTGCTAGGGAATGATTAGCATTGGCGACCCCTTTCTTGTACTTTTTGTACTTATATCCGAGGCATAAACAAACTTATTCGTTTGACTCGTTGTTCGTTTGAGGTTTGTGAAACGAATGAGGATTTTCAGTGCTCCATATTCGGCAGTTTCGGCTGTTAATGTAACCATCCAAGTGAAACCATGTCTCGTCACTAAAATACACCATCCAACATGTCAATACCCTTGTCTTTAACAAGAGAACCCATTCAACGACAATACTGTAGACGTTTACCGTGGTCAACTTCTTTCAGTTCATGTGTTCAATCCAGGGTGTTTAGCAGGCTGAAGAATAAAACAGCTACTGATATTGATGGAGTTTCCACGTGGCTCATCAAACAGTGCCCTGATGAACTTATCAAACCTCTTATGGTTTTAGTTAATTCTTAATTTTCTAAGGGAATATTCCCTTCAAAATTAAAACATGCTAAAGTTCTTCCACTCTTTAAAAAGGGAGAAAAGGAGGATATAAATAACTATAGGCCAATTTCTTTACTACCTGTGTTCGGTAAAGTTTTTGAAAAACTTTTTTTGGCACAACTTCTTAGCTATTTAAAAAAATTTAATATCCTTTTTAGTGGCCAATATGGCTTTCAAAAAGGTAAGTCTGCAGTAGATGCAATAGTCGAGTTAATGGACTTTGTTGTGGAAGGTTTGGATAAAAAAAGTAAAGTTATGAGTATTTTTCTGGACCTTTCAAAAGCATTTGACTGTGTGGATTTCAAACTTTTGCTGGATAAGTGTGAAAAAATTGGCATTCGCGGGGAACCTCTATTATGGTTGGAATCGTATATATGTAGTAGGTCTCAAAGTGTGTCTGTTGCAGGAAGGCTGTCTAAACAGGTCCAGTTGAGATATGAAGTCTCTCAGGGATCAGTTCTTGGGCCAATGCTGTTTTTAATTTATATAAATGACCTTTTGTCAGTAATAAGTGTGGATAAACTAATTCAGTTTGCTGACGATACAACTTTGACCTTTCAAGCAAACTCCTTAGAAAGCTTGGAGCAAAAGGCTTTCTTACAGGTCAATGCCACAAATCAGTATTTGGATGAAAATAATTTGGCAGTAAATCCTGAAAAAATTAAGTACATGTATTTTAGTCTAAAGCATGACATGAACCAGGCGCCAAGTATCTTTCTAGGAGAGGAAGAAATTGAGGAAGTAAACTCAGTAAAGTTCTTGGAGGGTAATAAGCTTTCTTGGAGGAATCATATTGATAGTATCAGTGTAAAAATTGCTTCAGGAATATTTGCATTGAGAAACTTAAAGCCATATTGTACATCCTCTATTCTTTTGACCGCTTATTACGGGTTATTGTATCCCCACCTGTGCTATGGAATCCTTCTCTGGGGAAGTTCTTCTGTTCAGAATCTTCTCAGAATATTTGTCCTGCAGAAGAAAGCTATTAGGCTGGTAGCAGGACTAAGGAAATTCCAGTCGTGCAAGAATGTCTTCAGGGAGCTTGGTATTCTTACACGTCCAAGTATTTATATACTTGAAGTAATCCTATATTTCAAATTTAAGTGTGATCACGTCCAGAACAAGGACATACACAATTATGGCACCAGATAGGCAGAAACTACGTGCTAAAAAGCACAGAGTAAGCCTTTTTAACAAACTCCCTTCCCAAGCTGGTGGACGTTTGATTAATAAGCTCCCAGAAAATATTCAAAATGAAAAAAATTATAAGATTTTTAAAAGCAGGTTTAGACAGCTTCTGTTGACTGGATCTTTTTATTCAGTGGAGGAGTTTGTGCACCATAGATTTTCTTGAACGTGGGGATCTCAGTGGCAGGATCTATTTTTGCCTCCGGGTGAAGCAGTTTTCTTCTGCTTAAGTTTTTTAATGTCTGTAGTTATTTTTGCCATATAGTTATGCTTTTTGTTTATTTATAGTTTTTTTTTTTTGCTGTTGGTTTGTTGTTGTTGATTTTTAAAATTGGTGTTTGTTGAAATGCATGTATGAGGTGGCAACTTGCTTATTTTAAATAATAATGTGTAACTATTTTAATTGATATAATAATAATGTGTAACTATTTTAATTGACATAACAATAATGTGTAACTATTTTAATTGACATAATAATAGTCTATAGCGGCTATTTTAATTGATATAATAATAATGTGTACTATTATAATTGATGACTATTCCGTGTTTTTAAAGTTAATTATTTATAAATTAGTTTTTAATTATTTATATTATTTAATAATAATTGTATTCTGTTTTGAAGTATTTAAGGGATTTATTGTTGTGCTGTTTTGTTGAAGAGGTAATTTAAGAGAAGGTATTCAGTTCCATATGACATGTCTTATGTAGTATATTTGTACTATCTACAGGTCTAATAAAAAAATGAAAAAATTAAAAAAATGTACGACACCGATGAGGTTTTAATTTTTTAGTAGCCCTAAAAGCGGTAGACAGTTATTGTCAAGCAATTGAAGATAACTTTCTAAGTAATTTGATGGGTGGGTGGGCGATTCAAATGTTCTTTCACATCGTCCAGAACTAACACTATTAACAGTGATGGTCGACCTGAGGTTGTACGATCATATACACTACCAGTCTCATGAAATTTATCAAACAGACGCGATATTTTTGACTTATTAGGTACCGAAGAATTGGGAACTGGAACTCATCTTTTACTCTTATGTAAATTTAAAAGCACAATATGTCTCAATAATAAACACACGTTCATCCTTAAAAAACATAGTTGAAAGTATACAGGGACGGATGAATACGAGAATTGCCCTAGTGCATTACAATAACACATTACAAATCAACAATGAGAACAGTTTTGCCAACTGATATTTGGGGAAGAAAAATGTTTCTATGCGTAACTTATACCTTCTTAAACTTTGGGTTACGTCCATTTTGAAACACTTGTTAGTTAGGAAATTACATAGTACATGTGAAAAATAATACAATTAAAAATTTTTTATGACAGAATATATGTTTTAAGTGATTCCCATTGATAATAATTTTAATAAAAATAAAGATTGTCTCAAAAAGTGTAGACATTTTGAACTGACATATCGTTAGGCCAGAATAACAAGGTTCTAACTAACAAAATTCCATTTTTTTAGCTGTTGGCGTGACAAGATTCTATCTGAATTCCTCTTTACTAATACTTATTGTTCTATATTGTCTAATAAGCCATTTTCTAGAAGTAGAAAGTACTAACTGCAATGAAGTGGTTCTATTTGGCTGCTGCTGTAGATTTCCATAGAATACAGATAGAACTTTGTTATTATTTTCAACTGAGAAGCGTCTAACTCAAAGAATGGTTGTATCTGGCATGTTGGAACCATTTCATTCTATCTTTTTAAGAAGATTTTAAATCACGGAGGTGGATAATTTTTTAAGTACAACAGATGGAACCTTTTAAGTACAAGTAAAGAAACTTACAGTATAAGCTAGTGAAAAGGTTGTAAGTAACATAATATAGAACCTTGTCTTCTAACAATTTTAAACTTTTGTAAAGATAAAGTTCTAACTGCCAAAAGGCAATAATAATTCGACCACGCAGCTGAACCGCTGACGTGGGTTGAGCAAATTTCCAAAATTAAATTTATAGGCCTATGTTTTAGGGTTTCAACCAACAATTTGGGGAAATAGGTCTAGTCACGACGATGCTGAATAGCTGCAAAATGGTTCGCACGCCATTCCGCATATTGGGAGTATCTTCAATATACAATGGATTGTGTGCATCGTACGCCAACCCCACGGTAAAATCCACCACATGGCTTTGAACCGGGTACTTTTATGGTATTTTACATTTTGATCGATTTTGGGGGAACCAAGCGAGCTATAAGGTCACGTAAAAAAACAAAATGTGCAGAATAACATCCTACATTTATATTTGTAGAAAAAACTCTAAAAAACATGAATTCTTGTAGGAAAAATCTAAAAAAATAGTTACTTTTCGTCAAAAAATGTGCTTCCGATTGATGAATTTTTTTGGCTAGCAAACTCGTCCGAGCGACATAGACAGTCAACATGTGTACCAAATTTGACTTAAAATGCAGCCGCTAGAGTGCGAACACATACATACATATATCTATATATATATAATCCAAATACCACTCACTGACTCATCACGAAATCACAAAAACCATCAAACCGATTGGAATGAAATTTGGTATGTAGCTTCCTCTAGGGACCTAGTTCCTGGTCAAGAAAGGTTTTCAAAAAATTCGAAATTTTAAGGGGGTTTGGGGTTGTCAAAGTAACTAAAAATCTCCATATTTAACTTTGATTTGTCTCTCCGTGCAAAGCCGGATCGGGTCAACTAGTACATATATATATATATATATATGATTTTTAATGACACTCCAAAACGTGTTCTGGGGACCATGATCGATGCTCATTTGCTACTCCCGACCTTGGGTCTTACCATAAGGGCCACTGCAATAGCTCATTTTTCCTATGGAAATTCGCTAATAATAATCTAAAAAAACTAATAATGAAATATTTAAAAATATATATATATATCCATATTTACAATGCAGTAACTATGTCAACTATAAAATTTCAAGTTGATAGGAAAACAAATATGTAAGTACAATAAAAAACAAAACTTCAAACTCATTTTTCTCAAAACTAGGGTCTGGTCAGTTAGAACCTTGTCATTCTAACCTAAAGATATTTAATTAAAGAAAACACTTGGATACAAGATACTTGTGTTGTTTTGAAGTTTAAGCTTATAAATGTTCAAAATGGCCATCGCTAACTGCAATACACCTACGACAATGGGTTAATACAGAATGCAAAACTAATTGCACTGAATTTAAAGCCTTAAAGGTATCATGCCAAAAGCATTTTTGATCTGCAGTTTCAGCAGTTAGAATGGCCTTGGTTTTGTACAAAGTGTCTTTTAAAACAGTCTATGGGTGTTAGGTCTGGAGATCGCACCGTTTACTCTGGAGCACTTCCACTTTGCCCCATCCATCGCTGAGGAAAGGTGTTGTCAAGATAATAGTGGGGTGGAGTCCCATCTTGTTGAAAATACGCTTTTTCATCATCATAAAGCAGGAATAATCTTGTTTCGAAGCATTTGTAAATAAGCTTCACCGGTGACTGTTCCGTCAATGAAAAATGGTCTAACTTTACCCATTGAAGTTAGACCGCACCATGCTGTTAGGTAAATAAAGCACTGGCTTTTGATAAATTATGTGTGGATTTTCATTGGCCTAGTAAACACAGTGTTTTACCCTTTTTTCAAACCCCTTTTTTTGCAAAATGAAGAAAGCTTTGTTGACCTTCCTTTCCTATGTAACTGGTGTCAGGGTAACATTGTCTCAGACATTTCTGCCTCAGTAATGTGATGGCATCACGTTCATATAGAACATGGAAAGAAGTTTCCTCCTTCTCTCCACACCTTTGACATAATTGGTTGTTCTCTAATCCCATCAGGCGTGGACTATTGGGGGGGGGGGGGGGGGCACGACCGGTCAACCGCCGATCCAAAAGCTTGTTTGGGGAAGACAAAATAGGGAACACCCCCAGGATAAAACAAATTTGGTTGTTGAAAGTGGAAAACAGAGTTTAACATTGTAATTTTAATTTTGAACCATTGACTGTTGAAGGAAAATCAGGAATGGATAAACTGGTCCGACGGTCAATATTTTGGGGTTAATCTAGTCCGACGGTTAGAACCAGGACTGAGGAAAACTGGCCCAACGGTACAATGTCAAAACAAAATTTCTACTTATGATAGTTCTACCCATCATTAAAGATCATTAAAGCAATATGACCTTTAAAATGATTTTACAAATAATTGAATAGGTTAGGTTAAGTCTCTGCAACACATTTCAGAAGAAGAGGAAGGTTTCTTCTTTTAGCGTTACTCAAGGTTTTTTTTATGCATGTGACATCGTCTCGGGTGATATTGTCATTCACGGGATCGGGAGCGGACGCATCTCTGTTCTAAACAATTTTGCAGGTGGTTTCAGTAACGTGTAGAAATGTATTCCTTCTTAGGTTGGAACACGGTGTTTGGTTTTGTACAGCCACTGTCTATAACAAAATTTCACCCCCGGAATCCGTGAATAGATGTGCCGAAATCCCTTCCTTCAAGAACATCGCCACTTCTGACCAGATTGAGTATTTAAACCCCTCATAAACTACTAATTTAAATCTTCTCTCATTGAACATAGAATACATTGCACTGCACTAAACACTTGTACGGGTATACACTACACTGCGACTTTAAGAGAACTGAATCTAAGATTAAGATAAAATTCACTGGTTAGGGGATGGGGGTTAGTAACCTTGTCAGGAAATCCCACAACTAACTGCCTACTGTCCTTTGGACCAGTAGAACCCCGTCCCTTCTCCACTGAACAAAAATACCCTTTACCATCAGACCAGTTTAGTACAAATCTGTGTTATGTTTTCCTTTATGAACAATGCATTTAAAATTAAGATTGAGACAGTCTAAGGCTCACTTCCTTGCAGTTTTCTTTATTCAAAATATTTAAAATGAGTACATTTGAATAAATCGTTTTATTAAAATAAAATTATTTTACTATGAAAACATAGGCTCTTAATTGAATATATGGGAGTCGTATCGGTTAAAATCAATTATGTGTATGTATAATTCATACAAGAAAATAAAACTTGTTGGTATGTTTTCTTCATATAACAAATCAAAGAACCTTTATTCTGAGATTACACAATCCATATTCTTCGGGGAAAGTAATTCTAAACAATTATTATTGGTTGTACATAAAATCCGTAAGTATACAAATTGGTTGTAATCTTTAATTTTTTACAATTAAGAATAAATTAATATTGAAGCCAAAATAATTAAACACATTGTTGCTACAATTTGTATATTTTATAAAGAAATCTTAATGTTTACATTAATTGAGCATAAGCCTTCTTTCAGTTCGTTTTGAAAATCTTCGAACTAGGGCACTTAGTTTTTTTGAAAACTAGTTTACAGGCTGCGGAGTGGAACGGCGGGGGAGGGGGTGTAGCATAGGATTACTAAACTTCAACGAGTTAAAGAATAAAATGACGTAGACTACTTCATTCAGTTTGTTCGTTTAGGCAAATGATATCTCATAATAAGTAAATGTAACAACGATTAAATTGGAAAATAATTTTAACGGTAACCTTAATAAGGTAAAATAAACAATATAGTTCAAACATTTTTGACATAAATGACTTATAAAAAGAGGAAGAACTTTACAAAATAGTAGAAATTAATTATTTGTGTATTCGCCACAAACATAAACTAATATTAAATTTATACACAATGTTGAGGAGGCACGTGCCCCCCCCCCCCACCCCCCGGGCACGACGCCTATGCCATCAGGTGGAGATGTCTCTACAGAAGTTGTGTCCAATCAGTAGACCTACCAACCACCTCACTGCCAAGACCCAGTAGTGCTCTTCTAAGATGTCCATCCAGGCCATCAATGAAGTCGTGCACCTGACTCTGACTCCTCACCATCTCTTTCCCTCTATGTAAGTGTTCTGATTGTACATTACTTTACACTTTCTTTCCCATAGCCTCTCTTAATATTCATCCAGCTCCAGGAATTTATTTTGCGAGTTTAACCGCTATTTCATTCCCTTCTACTCCTTCACATCCAGGAACCCAAACAAGGCTTACTTGCCTACAGCTTGAAAGCCGATTCAGCAGTGACTTGCATTCACTGACCACAATGTTGATTAGAGAGTGGCGATATTTTTATAATGGTGACTTTGGAGCTAATACTTGTCTATCACTGGTTGGCCGGGTGCCAAATAAGAAAACAAAATAGCTCCAGCTCCAAAAGAACTACGCATGCGCTAGACCAACACATCACTAAGATTTAATGATCAGCTTTATTTAGTTAAATCTCCTTTTCTGGTCCGGTGACGGGTTTAATACGCTAGACCAACGCGTCACTAATGTTTGATGTTCAGCTTCTTTCAGTTACAGCTCCTCTCTGGCCGGTGACGGTGTTAATGCACTAGATCGTGTCACAAAGTTTTGATGTTCAGCTCCTTTCTGACCCGGTGACTGTGTTAATGCGTTAAACCAATGGTTGGCTAAGGTTTGATATTCATCTCCTTTCAGTTATAGCTCTTTTTGGCCCGGTCATGCCACATCCATCCTTACCATGTGAGCGGCTATTTTCTAAAGCTGGGTATGTGTTGAATGATAGTCAAAATAAACTTAGTTGAACAAATGTAAAGCAAGTAGTGTTCAAAAATGCAAACATTAAATTTATTAAATAACGTGTACCGTACATTAAAATAAGACATAGTTAGTAAATGTTACATACAGGATGACTGATAAAAGTGTATGAGTAGTTTTACTCTGAAACTATAACAAAAGGTTTTCTGTTTTATGTGTTCAAATTTTTAAATTATTGCATTAGCCCAAATGTTTTTTGTAGTTTTCTAGTGAACCTACTTGGTTACCATTTGTTTCTAGTAAATTTAATTACATTTTTAGTTACCTGTAAAAATTGTGTTCCTATTTGAGATTATTATTTTTTATCACACAAGTTATATGTAGTTTATAATTAATAGTTTAAAAAGCATATTTATATTTTCTTTTTGTTTATATTATTTTGCATTTAACCAAATAATGTTTTATATAGTTTTCTAGTAATCATACTTAATTACCAAATTAACAAAATGAATGACGTTTATAATATGGGTCATATAATTAGGAAGTTTATGGTAGGTGAACAATATTTAATTTCTGGCATTTAATAAAACAGCGACTATAACAAAACAATATTTTGCATTGTCGATCCACTCGCACGATAGATCTAGCCGTTCAAGAATGTTGATACCAGTAAAAAGTCACTGAAGTACAATCCAATATTTTGCGTCGATCTATTCACACCGTAGCTAAAGCTATTAAGTTTGTCACCAGTATAAAGAACCAATATTTCTTAGGAGCTGTAACTGAAGTCACTGGTCCAAAAAAGTAACTGGATCGACCACCTCCAATGTTGACGTTGTTGACATAATGGCCCTTATAGCTGCCTGACTGCCAGAGTATATCATATCATTGTGTTCATGCTTCCTAGTCAAGTAGGTACTGTATTCGTAATTAGCACCACTACTGCAACTCTAATTTTGAACAAATTGTCTGACAATAATGAAATTATAAATATGTTATACAGTAGTTATATTATAAAAATGATATAGTTGGCTTTGGCTATTAATAAATATTTATCATTAAAGGCTACTTTTAGGATATTTAGGATTAGGAGGCATACAAAGCTTTCAGGTAAAGCTGATGTAACAGGAAGAGTGGAAAACATCATCATGGCTGTATAGAGGTCGGGAAGGCTGCTTGATAAAGTGTTGTTTTCAACAATTTAAAAGGTTGCTAACTCCTTTACTGCTGGCATGCCTCTATTCCTTATATCATTTGAAGCAATATTTTTGAAGCACACTGCTTGTGTCTCCACTACGCAGTGTTTGAAATATCCGCTTCATATTGCTTACAAAACTTCCTGGCTGAAATAACCAGTTCATTGTCTGTCCGTTCTGTGAAGTGGTTTGGTGATAAAAATATAAAACGAATGTTAATCATTGCCACGTTTCCAAACCGTTTGGAAATTTGACCAATAATTAAATCCAAGCACCTGTAGAAGACACTCACTTTAAAATTGTACAATGGATCTGAAAATTCGACATCTTGGGAAAGTTCATCTGAAAAGCTTTTAACTTTTTCAATCCACTTAGTTGGCAGTGAAGATTCAATATTCCGTTTTCAGCTTCTTTGACAACATCAAAATCATTTCTTAATTTCTTCAATTCTATCAAACTCTTTTCGAGAAGGACTGTTGCTTCATCAATAGAAATATTTTAATTTTGTTAAGTTTTTGATGTTATGTTGATCTTATCTAAAACTTTACTTTGAAAAATCTTATCTTAAGATATCTTTATTAAGATATCTTAATAAAATATTGTTCATTGTAAAATTTATTTTTATGATAATGTGTTTATTTTATTTTTTGAATTCCTTTATATATTTTTGTGCCCGAGCTGTGCAGAGCCTCTTGACCTACTACTTCCCCCCCTCCCCCCCGAGCTGCGGGGGTGCTATTTATGCCACTGGAGTAACATTTTCAAAATACATGTTTATTACTTTTGTATAATGTTTAGTTTCATTTTATTTTATCCCCAACTTATTGTACAGTACTTACCTCAGGTCCGTTTTACCGAATAGGCACGGTAGGCACATGCCTAGGGCACTAGGCAATTGGCATTTTTGGAAGGGCGCAAAGAATGGAAAAACAAAACAAAATTGCCGTGGTTGTGTCTGCATGCATCATTTATTGTGCCACTGCCGAAAGCCGACATCTGACCCAAATCACAGCTGCGTCCGGAGCGCTGAGTGGTAAGCCAACAAACTAAAAATAATCCAAAGAAAATGTCAAAATGTGATTAAACGAATACTGTAAATACTTCAAATGTAAAGAAGGGAGGGTGGGTGGTCCGTGATGCCGTGAGGTATGTTACACGCATTCCCACCGGAGGCCAGTAGATACCTCACGGCTACCGGTTGCCAGTCCGGGACACGGCGGGTGCATAGGTGGTGGATAATGGGAACGCTCTCGAAAAAAATCAGGATAATTTGTAAAAGAGAGTTAAGGGACATTAAGTCTAAAGTCCCTCCCGAACCAAAACTGACATTTCAGACTAAATCTAAATTTAGGCTACGGGGTATATGCGTTATGGTAGGGCTGGTGGGGGAGGGGGGTAATCAGCTGGCAGGGGTATGAAAAGGGGTGCTTCTCTTCGTTGTGCCTAGGGCGCTGGCAGGGTGTAAAACGGGCCTGACTTACCTACATAAACCCATAATTGTAATTGGGGTAACATTGTCAGAAATCATATTT